>MU624948.1:0-16402 GCA_025349905.2 Blastocladiella britannica
AAAACAGCTTGGTTTGGTGCTGGAAAAGCGAGGACTGACGAATTCCATTGGCGACGGATTTCTGCATCCGAAACTCTGTTCAGTGCGCAGCCGTGTAGGAAAAATCAAAATGTTGAATCTCGCCGAGCTCCCGGACGATATTCTCGTATGCATATCGCAGTACCTGGACCTAAAGACGACTGTTCGCCTGTGCAGCACCTGTCGTGCCATCCGCAACGTCACATCACTCGCTCTTGGGCACCCCACGCTCTTGGTTCTCGTTGCAGCCCTTGTTGGCGATTCCGCGTGGTATGCGCGCGCCATAAAACAACCCGGCACGCTCGATCGTCCAAACAAGCCTGGACCTCACGCACTTGCCAAACAACTGGTCCGGCTCCGGGTACTCCACACCTCAATTTGGTCAGTACTGGGAGATGGACTTTTCGCGTGATTATACCACGTCGATCGCGTATGTATTGGTGTACGCGGCCGAGGAAAACGCTCCCGAGATGCTACCACTGGTTGCCGGGCACTGCGTCATGGGCGCATGCAAGATTGATTGGCCCACATTTGTTTTATGGCAGCCAAACGATTCGGCGGCCGAGCGCGTGTACACCATCTATACGACGTTGGAGCGCGGGACTGATCAAGGTGTCGCCGATGCCCGTAAAGAGATTTTCACTTCCAACAAGTATACTGGAGGTGTGTGGGACAGCCTAAAAACCTACTCACTAGCCAGGTTTTCAATTGCGCACAAACTGCGCGGATTCGTGAATGGCAAAGACAGGGAAGCGGCCATGTCTTTTCTGGAAGACCTCTGGAGGAACTCATGAGCTATGTCTGCAATGAACATGAAAAACAAGGCTTCGTCGACTTGGACGATTTCCTTGACTTGCTTGATGAGCCTGACAACGTTCGCAATAGTGCCCCAAGAACGGGTTTGTGTGACGTCCGCGCTCAGGAAGGTAGTGCAAACTGTGACGGGTTGTTCAAATATATGCTTATCAATACAATTGACTCGCGACAGTGAACCAAAGACAAGTTCCTGTCGCGAGTTCCCATACATTACTTACGTGACGTCGGGATCGTCACAGTTTGCCCCCCTTGGCGAATTACCACTCGTCATTGGCCATGGGCAAGCGATTGTTGGATTGAGCATTGGTTGCACCCTCATGGCAATTGCATGCCAGAACCATTGCAACTCGGACCTTGTCGAAAAAAATTGTAGAGTTTGTGGAGATGATGGCGCGATTTGAATCCAAACACATGTGCTCAATATGGGGGCCAGAGATGGAGTACTTTCTTCTAAACAACTGCCTGGCAATCGGTGCAGTTGCTGTACACACGTACACTGCACTCCATGCACTGAGCATCATGTTCTCATGCAGTGCTGGGATGCCCCATGCTGTGCAGCTTCGAGCTCAAGCTCTGAACGCGTTTGTGTGCCACTTTAATATTGATTTGGTCACTGGTAGCAGAAGGACTAGCACTGACCTTGCCCGTGCACTGGAGCACGCGTTTCGTGACAATAAGGACAAGTCTCTTGTCCAGCCCATGATCTCTGCATTGCCCCTTGTTGTGGTCCTCCACGACAAAAAAGGACCTGTATGGCTCAGCGATTTACTATACAACCAAGGCCTTTGGCCATACACTGGCATCACCCTTCCCAGCTGTCATTGAGGCAGCACTTTCACTTGATGCTGATTCCAAGCTTGCTGCTGTCATGACCACCCAGCATTACAGGTCCCCCAAATGCAGCACATTGGAAGTGCTTGCCGAGTGGATCAAAGCAGGCAATCACCTTTCATGCATTGTTGATCTTGGACTTCTGTTGCGGCGGTGCTCAAATATCTTAGTGTTATGGGATGGGGAGGATCAAGGATGTTTTGGGATGGAGATCTCCAACACATCACCTCCCTTTCCTCCAAGCAAGAGGTTTTAATTCTTTGAATATAACCACCGGCCAGGCCTATTCCCGCTACCTCCAGCTTCTTCATAAATTCTACAACTTCTCCACATCCTGATACCCTGGCTCAAGTCAGAGAGGGACCGCTGGCTTCTGTGCTGGGCATACAAAAGTCTGCACTGGGCATCCAAGTCACCAGTGCTGGTTGGCATGCTCCTCGAGCCTGATTTGGCCTCTACAGTGGTGTCTGTCCTGCACCATGCATGCTGCTTGAAGTTGAAGGACAGATGCTTGTTGTGCTGCGTACAGGTGCGCCTGATTCAACAACTGGCTGCCACCGCTGCTGGCGCCAAGCGATACGACACGCTGGTTGCCCTTTTCGATGGTGGACTGGTTGGTTTCTTGAGCTGCTCAATCACGAACCTAAAGTTGGTCAAGCAGACGGATTCCGATACTATCGTCCCATTGATACGCACGATCTTGGCGTACATTCAGTCGGACGTGTGCTCCCACCCTTCATGTGGTGCACGTGCCAAGGTGGGCACATGGTGCAGTGAGGTGCAAGACTTGGCAGCACTTCACAAGGCGATTCGGACTGGGTGCATGGCATTGCAGGAGACCAAAATGCTGGCGGCCGATGTTGAAGCGCACGCAAACCTACTCTATGGCGAGCTCAACAGCGATGAAGAAGAGGAGGAGAGAGGATCCACTGGATCCTGGTATGAGGACAGGAAGGGAAACGAGTATTGGTGCGAGTACGAGGAGGAAGATTCAGAGGACTACTCGGACTACTATTAAATAAATTTTTCGCGCGCGGTCGAGGGATGGGCTCGGGCGGGGTGAGTTTTCTCTTCAATAAATTCTCCAGCAAAATTCAAAAAATACATGGACCACCACCACCAGCACGACGACGGCTGGACCTCGTGCATTGACCCGGATTCGGGCGACCGCTACTTTTGGAACCACCTGACCAATGAGACCACCTGGACCAACCCGTACCTTGGGGAGGACGGCCATGGCACTCCTTCATCGTCATCGGCACCAACAAAAGCAGCATCTGGGGTAAGCGACCTCTCGGCCATTCACCCGTCGCGCCGTGCCAACTTTGGCGACGATGGCACCACCACGCGATCAACGTCGACGTCGCATATTAGCACCGTCACGAGCTCTAACCCTGCCGCCGCAAGTACTGGCCATGGATTTTCCTCGCGCGCTCATGCGTCGGCCGCGTCGCATTTGGACCGCCTGCTGTCGGCCATTGACGCGGCCAACAGCACCAGCGGGGGCGATCAAGCCGATGCCACCACCACTGCGCAGGCGCTGCTGGCCGATGCCGACGCTGTTGGGACCGTGCCGTCGTCGTCGGTCATTCGGGCTGTCCCCACGACCACCTCATTGCCGCCGCCAGTGCCTTTGGCAGTGCCACAAGCACCGGTGCACATGCCCATGCCGCTGCCAAGTGGGAGCACCAGCAGCAGCAGTACACAGGCCGCATACCTGGGGAGTGCTGCAGGAGCAGGAGGAGGTGGGCCGCGCAACGTCAACAACTACTTTGACGAGGACGCGTACCAGGAGGAGGCCAACCAGCGGCGCCAGCTTGTGGCCGAGGGGATCGTCGAGGACAAGCTGCGCGTGACCAAGTCGATGGTGAAGCAGTTCAAGCAGCGTAAAGAGGACAAGAAGAAGGCCAAGTACCTGAGCAGCTACAATGGGTGAGCTGTTGGTGGAAATGAATGCAATTTGAGGGGCGCTCTTTTGAGAGCTTGAGCCAACCACGACGCGATAAAGAACGAAAATGGTCGTCGGCCAATTCACCATCCTGCCCAACCCGGCACACAAGCCGGACTTTTACAATGGCTTCCCGGGCCTGTCGCCGTCGTTCCAGTCGTCTATCGTCGCCATCGTGTACATGCAGCTGCTGGAGGACGTGCCCGCCTCGGCCGTCACCCTCCACCTCAAGTCCACGCTGGTCGCGTCGTCGGCCTGCAAGCCCACCAAGCCCGACCCGACGCTGCTCTCTTCACAGTCACAGGCGCGACTGGTCCGCCAGCAGCAGCAACAACAACAACCACCACAACCACAACCTCGGCCGGTCCGGTTCCCCGCCAAGCGCACCGTCTACCACCGCGCCTACACGTTGTGGGAGGGCGGGTCGCTCACGTCCGAGGAGGACATGGATCGCCAGCACTTTACCGTGCGCTACGTGACCCCAACCGCCATTTACGCCCCGCGCCAGGAGCTGGACCTGATGCTTCGCGAGCAGCTGGAGGCGCGGCGCCGGGCCGAGGCCGCGTCGTCTTCTTTTTCTGCTGGAGCTGCCAATGCGACCAATGCTTCAGCACAGCGCCTGGAGGCCGCCATGCGCTACCGGTCGTCCTCGAGCGCTGCCGCCCTTGCCTCGGGCCCGAGCGCCGCCGCGTACGCGAGCGCACATGCGCACGCGCACTCGCCCTTGGCCACATCCACCACCGCGGGCGAAAAGCCTTCATTGTTCCCAACCAAAAAGTACCCGGCCGCCACGCCCATGCTCGCGCGCGGCGTGCACCTGTTTTACCTAGACCTGCCCATTGCCGAACACCTGCCCGGGTCCATGTGTCTCCCGCACCTGGCGCTCGCACACACGCTCACCTGCAAGTTACACACGTCGGCGGTACCTTTCCCCGCTTCGTTGGTGCGGTCGACATGGACCTACAAGACGACGGTGCCGCTGCGGTTGCCGCGGTACGCGCCTCTAGCCACGTACCTGGCGTCGGACCGGTCAGTGGTGGCGCGCAACGCTCCCGGCGCGCCATTGGCACTGGAAGTGACTCTGGGTGCGCGCGTGGCGGTCGCGGGATCACCGCTGGACGTCGAAGTGCGACTGGTTCCAGACCCGGATCGGGCGTTGCGAGACTCGGTCGCCGGCGACGATGCGCACGCGAACGCCGTGGCCGCCGGCGCCGCCACCGTAGTGCGCCCACGACCCGCCGATCCGAAACTGACGATCGAGCTGCGCCAGGTGGTGGTGGTGCGGTCGTATCGCGCGACGTCGGCCTCGGGGGTTCCGCCACAAGCCCCGCTCGCCGAACGCACATTCGAGTCGGTCATGCTCTCGTTGTCTGAAACCGACGTGTCCTCGACCGTCGGCGACCTGTGGCGCAGACGCATCACCATCGACATGCCGCCGTCGTCGGCCGCGCATCACTTGCTCCATGCCGAGGGCACGCACCCGGCAAAGCTCTACGGCCTCGTGTACCCGTCGGCCGTCTTGTCCATGCGCACTCGCGAGGTGCCCCGCGGCGCGCGCGCCGGTATCATCAAGGTATTTGGCGGCGACACGGCTCGCCAAAGCAGCGGCAGCAGCAGTAAAAAAGGTAAGGGCAAGAAGCAACAACAGCAGCAGCGACCGCCATGGCGTGGCGATAGTGCCACGGCCGGCGAGTCGGGTGGCGACGGGTGGTTCTCGCCCGGCTCTTCGGCAGCCCCGTCCCCGGCGGGCTCTGCGTGGCGTGTGTCGCTGGACGCCGGGGCATTTGGGTCGGCGTCGGCGCCCGGGTCCGTGTACGCGACCAGCTCGACCGGCGACGATAACGCGTCGTCTCGGTACGCCCCCAGTCTTGCCGACTCGGATTGGGGCGCTTTGCCGTCGGCCGAGGGGTCGCCTGCCAATTCACCGCGGCCCTCGATCCGTGGCGTGCATCTCGACCCGATGGCTGCTGCAGGACGCGGCCACATGCGCCAGCACAGCACCGGCAGCGACGCCAACTCGATCAGCAAGTCGATTCGGCGCGCGCTCTCGCTCTTGCACCTGAGCAAGTCGCCGACGCGCTCGTCCTCGACGGAGCAATTTTTGGGGTCGACCACACCGCCAGCCATGATCTTGGCGGCGGACGCTGTCATCATTGAGCGCGATGTGCCGCTGTTTGGAGGGTCGCCCGCTCCGTCGCAGCGCCACACACCGCTGCACCCTGTCAGTCGCTCCGGATCGACGCGTAGCCACTCTTCGGCCGCTGTACGGGCTGCTAGTGCCGCCACGAGGGACGTCGTTCCATCGCGCTCAGCGGTAGGATTGACGGGTGCCAGTTCCCCAGCGCCGCCCGTCACGCGTGCCGTCACCCCGTTTGCCACGCTCATTGGTGCCGAATACATGGCGGCCACGGCGACGACAGCAGTAACCCATCAAGCGCCGGCCTATGGCGCTCAGGCCGAGCATGGCGGGTCAGCGATGGTGCCACCGCCGCCGCCGCCGCCGCCAGCGGTTCGCCAGCGAGAGTATACTGCTTCTAGTGGCGGACTTGGAAGTGAAAGCGATCTGGCGATGCCGTTCCTCCCGCCGCCACCGCCGCCGCCGCCCATGTCGGGACTGCCGGGTGATCCGCTCGTACAGCGCTCAGCCCCCGGCGGCGGGAGTGCCACCCCACGCGTGCGGCTGCCCAGCTACGTCGAGATTGATCTTCCCGAACCGATGCGAGCCATTGCTAACCTGAATGTACTCGGCGCAGACGGGAAACGTTCTCGTGCTACTGCTGCCGCTGTGGGGGATGAAGGCAATGGCGATGCCGACGCGTCCATGGATGGCGCGCCGGGCGACGAGGTGATTGAGATTCGTGTGCGCCATGAGCTGCGCGTGTGTGGGTCGGCCGACGGACACATGGCCGAGGTGTCGTTGCCGCTGGTCCTGGTCGAGGGCGACGAGGGCACCCGCGCCGAGATTCTGCGGCATGTGTGCGGATAGAAAAAGAACGGTTTTTGCTCGTTCGTGTTGTCTTTGTCGCTCCAAGAAAAAATATTCGTCGCGTCGTTCGCGGTTGTAGCATACCAGCTCCCCCCGCCGCCAGGACCTCACACTCGTTTGTCGGTCACTGCTGCTCGTCTCTCACACACACAACCGACAAGGAAACCCGACGGGTATGGTCCCCAAAACGCGTCTTGTCAACAAATACAAGGATTTAATAACGATCAACAACACTAGTGCAGACCTGGACCGCGCGTCGCCACTCCCCGCTCCTGCCCATTGGCATTTTCCGTGGACGCGATAGGCAGACTATAGACTCTTTCAAAAAGCACGCGTTCCTCGGATGGCTGCTCCTCGAGTAGTCACGTCGCGAGCATTGGCGTCGGTCCACCACGCCCGCCCCAAACACTCCGTCCTGGCCCACATTGCACTGCGTGGTGCATGTCCTCTCCATAACAATGCGTCCTTGACCGCAAGATCGCCGTTGGCCCCACCTCCGCTCTTGGTTCCACAATGGACCCATTTCCCGCCGATGCTGGTCCGCGCCTACTCGACCACCGCTGACCGTGCACATAGCGGCAGACCAGATGACGAAACAGAGCACAGCCTTGAGCACGAACGCGTGGCCATTGACGAGTACGTGCTGGGCATCAAACGGCAGCTGGAGCGCGACGGGATCTATCCCGTGGCCGTCAACCCGGACATTTACATTGCGCACACGCCATACGAGGCGAATCGGCTCGCGCAGTTGTTTGCGCGCGACCGGTTTTTGGGCATGGACTCGAAGCTTATGCCGTACGCGTATACCACCAACGGGTCGTCGCTGCATCCGCCGTATCAGCATCAACATCATCAACACCGACACGACAACTTTGGTGGTGGTGAAGAGATGGGCGACCCTGCGGCGCCGATCGAAATCAACTTGCACGCCGAGAGCCCGCCGCCGCTCCCGCCACCACCACCGCCACCACCACGGAACCCGCGGTATCCGACCATAGACGCGCTGATTCACGCGGTCCCGAGCGACTTGCACGCCATGGTGGCCGAGAGCATGTCCAGCACCGCCTCGGCCGCGTCTCAGTCCATTTCTGCAAGCGGCGGTCCCGTACATACACCTCCTCCGCCTCAGCACCAATCCCCACCCACCCACTCCTCTGCTCGACTCCTCTCGTCGCCGTACCGAGGGCTGCCCACAGGCGCCAACCAGCGACCCGTATCGCTGCTTCAGCTCGCGTCGCACCACAGCTGCGTGCTGTTCCGCCTGCGCCGCATCCTGCTGCACCCGCCGCACGCGTTCCCGCCCACGCTCCGACGCCTCCTGGTCGATCGGTCGGTCGCCAAGTACGCGACGCACGCACAAAGGTCGGTGCGGCAGCTCTCGCATTCGTACGCGGTGTGGCCGGGCGGTGCCCGCGACATTCGCGACGCTTGCGTTCGCTCCGGCGTGTCGGCCACCGTGCACGGCCACGCCGCGGTCGCTGACGGGACGCGATGGGACGAGTTGCGGCTGCTGTTCAAGCCGGGACCCATGTGGACAGTGCGGGTGCCTGCTGACGCGGCCCACGATTCGTGGGATTGGGACCGCGCGGACCTCCCGTCGGAATGGGTGCAGCTCGCGGCCGACGACGCATTTGTGCGGTACTTGGTCGGCGCAAGGCTCACTCACCACGGACTGGCCCGCCCATTTGCAGTGCCTGCAGCCGATTTGGTTCTTCGGAGACGTTTCGCAGCTGATTTATCGTCGTCTGCCACATCGGCATCGTCATTGTCAGTAGCACCACCAACAAGCGCTCTGACCGCCTCTGCCGCCGGCGATCGTGGCCAAGAATCCGTGCTGGCGAATATTGCCGCGTACTTGGAACGCCGGCGGTTGACACAGGCACACACGCTCCTGGCAGCACCAAATCCAGCCCCACTATTCACCTCGGGAGACCTTGCCCACTTGCCGACAGTCCACTCTGTCGCCGGGTACTTGGTAACTCAGATGCAGGAGTGGCGTGTCAAGTACCGCGAGGGACAGCGCTTTCGCCGTGCCCACGATGCGATCCTCCACCAAGCACGGCTGGGCAACGTGGCGCTCTATTCGTCGCCCGACGCTCTGGGTCCGCCCGTACAGCCCGACCTCGTTGATCCTCGCGCTGCTGGCCTGTTGTATTTGCGCCTGACACCGGCGAGCCGTAACCGTAAACGTGGAGAACCACCAAGGTCAGAACCACCAATATTGCTGTTGGACCCAGTCGCGCCACTAAACGTCAGCGGCAACGACATGTGGGAGACGGGCCCATTCCGCGCGGCCTTTGTCGAGCGCATTGCCACCGCGGTCGCTGGGAGCGTCCGCATAACGCACCCGCAGCTGGTGGTGGCTCTTGCCGCGCACTTTCGCCCAACCACGACCCGCCGCGCCGTGACCGAGCATCTGCTCCACTCTCCGATTGTGGCCGACCTCCCGCTAGCTCTTCCCGGCAAGCGAGCGCTTGTCGCCCATGTGATGCGGCGCTTAGAACTCGACGGCGTCCTGGTCAGCGACCGGCTCGACCGCGACGCCATGGCGTGGTCGTCGGGGGACGGTGGCGACCATGGCCACGTGGCCGCCCATGCGCTGATTGCCAATTCCGGCGGCGTATGTCCGCGCGAGTTGCACGCGCGCGTGCACCTGGCGCTTCGTGGTACCTCGGCGTGGCGCACGAACGCGTCGGGCCGGGCCATGCGCCGGTCGGCCGTAGTGAACGCGCTCGTGTCTGGAACGAGGCTCGTGCAGTGGGTGCGCGCGTACTTTGGACTCGACCCGAAGTGGACCGTCGACCGGTCGGGCGCCGAGGTGCTGGCAGAGTGGGTCCTGGACGCGTGGGCGCGCGACGGCGTGGTGGCGGCGTTTTACGATGACGCGGGGACGCAGTTTGTTGCCTTCTTGGCGAATGACGGCTCCTCTGTTTCCGATCCTTCACTAGCACTGGCACCCATTGCATTGCCTGAAAAGCGGCAACCCAAGAGCAGTGGGTTGTTGGAGTGGCACCCGGCGCAGGTGGCGACACTGAGCCGGCTGTCACCGCTGGTCGACGTCTCGACGGTACTCCCGCGCGTGGACGCAGCCGACGTGGCAATGATCATGGCCCGGTTGGGGAAATTCCGTCGTCCACTGGCCGAGATCAAGATGGCATCGCTGGACCAGTGGCTGCGGGCAACGCTGCCGCACGGCGAGCTGGTGTCGAGTACGCTGCAGCTGGGCGTGGGCACCACCGAGCTGTCGGCGGTGCAAGTAGCGGCGATCGTGGACGCCTTGGTGCAGACACGGTGCCTGGTCCCGTCCCTGACCCGCGGCGTGTACCTCATCAATAGCAGTGGCGACCCGGCTCTCGGGCCCGAGCCGTACCGCCACCCGACGGTGGCGTTCGTGCGCCGCATCGTGCTACCAGCGCTGCGGGCTCGTGCTGCCGCTGTCCCGTCGTCGTCTTCGCGCAAGGACGGTCGTTCCCACCCCGAGCCACTCACACCAGCGGTAATGCGGCGAGTGGTGCGCGATACGGTGGCGCCGCACATGCCGGTCCCGGGCAACAACGACCCGACGTCTGGGCGACGCCGCCCGCTCGACGATCCGGCGGTGGCCGACGTGGTCGAGTGGTGTGTTTCCATTATGCGCGAGCGACAGTGGATCGCGGCCGACCCGCACATTGTCGTGGCCAGGCTGGGCGACAGTGCCAAGTAAACATCAATACACCACCCACCAATGACGCTGCTGCTGCTGCTTGATCGATCGACCCTCTCGCGTTTTAAACTTGGCAAAATCCACCACCGTCACTCCACTCTTTCACCAAGGAATTTTGTTCTCCCCAGCACCACCACCATAAACAAAGTACGTTAAAAGTAGGATGAGCAGCCGCAAGCCCGACCGTAAAACCCGCGCTGTACCTCAGGCGCCGACGACACTGCCAGGAGGCGGCGACAGCGCTGATGCGCCTGCCGTGGCTGCGGCTGTTGGCGACGCCGGCGGCGGCCAAGCGTACGAGGACGAGGAGGACGTGCGCGTGCTGACCCCCGAGGAAATCAAGGCGGCGGCGGCGGCCCGTGGGATCTTCACGGCCGCACGCAACCCGCAAGACGTGTTTGGCCACTTCAAGGCGTTCCGGTCGGAGGTGGGCGACATGGTGGCCAAGATCATCTTGGGTCTCGGTCCCAAGCGCCGCGGCGTGTTTAGTGAGGTCGAGGAGCTGCTCACGACCCGCATGGAGGCTGCCCGCGCCACCGCCGCCGCCTGGGTGCGGACAGCGCGTGGACCGACCAACTCTCTGTCGGAAATGGAGATCGAAGACGTGGATCGGGCCATTGTCAAGGACTTTATCACCGGCCGGCTGTTTGAGGAGCTGGTGGCGGCGATGCTGGACCTCCAGCACGACCAGGCCAGCACCCTGCCCGCCAACCACATCATCAACGACAAGGTGCGCACGCAGGCCCACAAGCAGATCCTGACGATGCCGCCGACCGCGCTCGAGAACGTGGCCACCAAGTTCGTGACCGATCTGCCGTCGATCGAGGCCAACGTCGCCGACTTTAAGAAGGTGACCCTCCAGGCCGCCAAGGTGCTGTACATGTTGTTTGGCAACTGGAGCGTGTCCAAGTGGGCCATCTTGGCCGCCCACACGGTGGCTGCGCGCGTGTTTGTGCCGCTGGGACTGGACCCCAAGGACGACCTGGTGTACCTGCGCATCTTGCCGCTGGTCGTCATGTTTGTGAAGCAGTGGGTCGCCATTTCGGATCTGGGCGTTGATCTCGCGTTCGAGTTCCCGCAGGCCGGGACGCCGTACGATGCGTCGTACATGGACCAGCACCCCGAGATTGTGGCTCCGGCCCCGGACGGCGCCAAGGACACGCAGGTGTTTGCGCTGTTCCCCGTGGTACCGACGATCCGCGCGCCGCCGACGCACGGCACTCCGTCGGTGCTCGTGTTTTTGGGCTCAAACGTGTGCATCGAGGCCGAGGTGCTGGCCAAGCCGTACGCCACGGGTACTTTTCGATTTTTTTTCTTTTCTTTTCGTGTGCCATTTTCTTACCTCGATTATTTTTTTTGTGTTCAGTTCCCGAGTGGCCCGCTGCGACGCCCATCGGCGAGGTCGGACATATCCCCAAGGAGGGTGCGCCACCTTGCATTTTCTCATCACCTCCAAGCACTCACTTTTTAACAACAAAACAGATATTGAATACATTGCGACTGTTGATCGCGAGTACCGGAATGCTGTCGCGGCTGAAGAGATGAGTACGCTTTAAATTTTTTTCTTTCTGCAATATCCCCCACTTCGCGCACTCATGTTTGAATGAATTGAATCAGGCCGCTTCTCGCACCCAGGCGCGCAAAAGCTTTCCGAAAAGCTGACCTTGCTCCGTGCTCAGCTCCTGCAGTATACGCCACAGGATCTCTACAAGTGCCGCCGTTTGGCCGAGAGCACCCTTCAGCTCCTCACAAACCACCTGGGGGATCTGGAGTCGCAGTTTGCCCGCGACAATCGCAACGAGCCCATTTCCGAGTCGCTCGCCCGCTACCACGTCCACATGTCGGCCACCCGTGCTCGCGAGACCAACGTTGAGCACTACGCCATCTCGCGCTTTTTTGAGCGTGTGAATGCGGCAGCGCTTCGAGTCCTGGCGGGTTCACCGGACGGCGGCCGCACTTACGAAGGCGTGTTCACTAAGTTCTTGAAGCGGTACAATGCCAGCCTGGGCCGTTATTTCTCTGGAGGCAACCCGCTCCAGGACAGCCTTCCCCAGCCGTCCATGTATGAGGCGGTCCTCGCCGAGACCATGGTTGCCCTTCAAGATTACCAAAACGAGGGCGTCGTGCTCGCCGCGTCCTTTGCCGATTTCCAGGTCCCGTACGTCATCTTGATGCTCCTCGACATTTATGGCGCAGCCGCCACCGACAACCTCCAGGTGCTGTTCAAGTCGGTGCAAGCGCCCGTACTGTACCAGTCGGACCACATTGTCCACTCGTCCTCCAACGTCATGTCCGAGTGGTCACCGCAAGCGCTCGCCCGCCTGTACAACCAACAGATCAAGGAGTACTCGATGTTTTCGATCATCCCAGACACGATCGTGGTCGACAATGGCAAGGAGATTTACGACTCGGCCGGAAAGATTGCACGCGTGCAAGTGGTCACGGGCTACTACGAGGTGCCGATTGCGCCCCTTGGTTCGTTTTTTTTTTTTTTTTTTCGAGCAACAAGTGGATGTTAATAACAAATTATGCTGTAGAGGCAACCGTTGTCGCCGAACTGGCCCTGGCAGCCACCACCAAGCTGTTTGCCAACCCCGCGTACTCGCCACGCCCACCGCCGGTAGTGATTGCGGAGCTGGTGCAACAGGTCGTTGTTCCGGCGCTGTCGCAGCTGCCGCCGGCCGACCTCAAGGAGGCGTTTGAGCGCTTCAACGTTGCGAACCAGGTCCTGAAATCGGTCAAGGGCGACCAGGTGGTCAACGAGCGCGAGATCACCGTATTCCTGTACATGTTGCTGACGAAGGGATCGCAGAAGGTCACCATTCTCCTGCAGAACGTGCAACTGGAGCTGGCGACGCTCCAGCAGCCTGGCACGCGCCACGCCGCCCTGTTGTTGGTGTCGCTGGGTCTGTCGGCCATGGCCAACAACCTCCGCGTCACGGCTGGCGAGTCCACGACTACCACGTCGCGTGGACGGGTGACCGAGTACAAGTGCTCTCTCCTGCTCCAAGCCTCGAACCAGGTGATGACCGTCACTCACAAGCTCAAGTACAATTAACATTTTCAATTCAAAATACACATCGCGTTACACATGCAATGGTACTTAAGCATAAAGTCTTTGACCTGCTCCTGGCCGACTATGGCCGCAAGGAAATCGAGATTGCCGAGAACGAAATGCCGGGCCTCATGCGACTGCGCGAGCAGTACGGCGCTGCCCAGCCGCTCAAGGGCGCGCGGATTGCCGGGTGCCTCCACATGACGATCCAGACCGCGGTTCTGATTGAAACGCTGACGTGCCTGGGCGCCGAGTGCGCGTGGTCGTCAGCCAACATCTTTTCGACTCAGGACCACGCGGCCGCAGCCATTGCCGTCACAGGCGTGCCTGTGTTTGCCTGGAAGGGCGAAACTGACGAGGAGTACTGGTGGGCCATCGAGGAAACGCTGCTTGCATTCACTGACCGCCGGCCACTCAACATGATCCTGGACGATGGCGGCGATCTGACCAACCTCGTGCATGAAAAGTACCCGGAATTGTTGCCAGGTTTGTCGGATTTTTTATTGGAGTCCTTTACTTGGGATCACACTGCGACCCACAAAATAGGAATCCGCGGGATCTCGGAAGAGACCACGACGGGCGTGCACAACCTGCTCCGGCTGGCGCGCGAGGGCTTGCTTCGGGTGCCCGCCATCAACGTCAACGACGCGGTCACAAAGTCCAAGTTTGACAATCTATACGGATGCCGCGAGTCGCTCGTGGACGGCATCAAGCGCGCGACCGACGTGATGATTGCCGGCAAAGTATCGGTGGTCGCGGGTTTCGGGGATGTTGGGAAAGGGTGTGCGGCGGTGCTCAAGAGCATGGGATCGCGGGTCCTGGTCACCGAAGTGGATCCGATCAATGCGCTCCAGGCGGCCATGGAAGGGTACGTACGTTCTATATCAATTTTTAGATAGAGTTCACTTTTGGAAGTGCGTTAAAAGGTACGAGGTCACGACCATGGAATCAGCGGCCAGCCAAGGCCAGATCTTTGTCACCACGACGGGCGGCCGCGACGTGATCATGAGCGAGCACTTTGCGAGCATGCGCGACGATGCGATCGTATGCAACATTGGCCATTTCCACATTGAGATTGACATTGGCTGGCTGCATGCGAATGCCGTAGAGGTGGTCAACATCCAGCCGCAGGTCGATCGGTACACGCTGCCAAACGGGAACCATATCATTCTCCTTGCGCAAGGGTCCACCGTTAACCTCGGGTGTGCGATGGGCCACCCATCGTTTGTCATGTCCACGTCATTTGCCAACCAGGCGCTCGCTCAGATCGCGCTGTGGACGGCCCAGCCGGGCGAGTTCTCGGTGGGCGTCCACCTGATGCCCAAAAAGCTCGATGAAGAGGTTGCCCGTGCGCACTTGGCCAAGCTCGGCGTACAACTCACGCAGCTGACAGCCAAGCAGGCCGCGTACCTCGGTGTCCCATTGTCGGGTCCATACAAGCCGGAGCACTACCGTTACTAGGGGCGAGTGATGAGTATATATTGATTTAATCGCGCCAATGTTTCTCGCGGCCACTCCGCTTTTCTTGTTGTGGCCGTTTCGAGTCCGCTTGCACTTGCCCCCCCGCAGTGGGTAAAGTGCTCTCGCCTCCAACCGCATTCCACAGATCCTTGGGCGGCGCGCGCGGATCAAGCACAATGTACCCGTCGTCCTCAATGACCTTGCCGCGGGTGACGTCCTTGCCCAAATGATCTTTCCCAAATTGCAGCCGGTGGTCCATCCATCCGTCGTCGCCGACGCGATCGGCGCCGCTGGCGTCGCTGGTCGGCGCGCACGACAGGCAGCCGGGAACAGAGTGCAAGAAGCACGGCGGGCCGAGCTCCGACGAGTCCGGTGCGCCGGAAGATGCGTGGTGCGATCCAAGCTTGGATCGGAATGACAGAAGAGATGCCAGCACATCACCGGTCTTTCCATTACCACCAGCGGCGGCAGTACCAGGTCGTGTGCGCGACTTGGCGCCAGCGATCTGCGCATCGCGTTCTTGTTTCCATAACGGCACCGTGGGCTTTTTCTTGGTGGCGGATTTGGGCGCGGCGGCTGCTTTTGTGGGAGCAGACGCAGGTGGTGGCGGCGCAATGGCGGGTGGTGGATGTGGTGTTGGTGTTGCCATCCTTGCCTTCTGATCCGCGATCAAAGGCTTTGCGGGGGACACTGGGCGCTTGGCAGGCACATGTGGTTCCGCAACTGCAGACGGTCCATTTGAAGAGGTAGAGGTAGAAGCAGGCTCCTCAGCACGCGCGCGCTTGGGCGCCGGACGTTCCAAATGCTCCGTCTCCTCGTCTCCAAACGACAAGAGTGCCAGGGACCGCTTGGACGGTTTTTTCGCGATCTTGGCGAGCGCATGCGGCGTCCGGTTCGCAGCAGTATTAGCAGCAGAGGAAGATACGGGCCGGCGCTTTGTTGTGGACGCGAGGTCGCGCGGAACCATGTCCTCGAACGGGTTATCGACCACGTCCGCCGACTGAATGGTGACCAGGACCAGTGGCCGCTCGTTGGCGTCGATCGGCGACGACGCCATGTCCAGTACGTTGTACAGGGTATCGCCCACGACTTTGCCAAAGATCGAGTGCCGCCCCTGCAGCTCCGGGGTCTTGTCGAGCGTAATAAAGAACTGCGAGTGGCCGTCAGCCAACGCGCACAGCCCGCGCCGCCCAAACGACAGCCGCTGGTGCTTTTCGACGGGGAGTTTGCTGCCCGTGTACGACTCGCCGCCGTGACCCGTGCCGGTCGGGTCGCCGCCCTGCATGATAAAGTTGGGCACCAGCCGGTGGAACGGGGACCCGTCATAGTAGCCGTCGAGGCACAACTGCACGAAATTGCGCGTCGCGAGTGGGCACTCTTTAGGCCACAGCTCAATATCGATGGCGCCCTTGGTCGTGTGCAGGACCACCTTACCGCGGGTTGCTGGCTCGAGAATATACGCTTGCGACATTTGTATAATTTTTTAAGAACACGGCTGCCCAATGAACACACGTGAACTCCCCGGAGCTTAACTGAGCTTGTAATCTCAGGGGAAAAAACAAAGAGCGGGATCTTGGACAAGTT
>MU624949.1:0-16315 GCA_025349905.2 Blastocladiella britannica
ATGCCTGTGCAGCAGTTGTACAGGATCGAGATCACGTTGTTTCAGCTTTTCCCCCATTTCCTTGGATTTCCGGATTGGTTGTTACAGGCGTGTAATACAATAACGTTCTATTTTGTGTGGCATTTGACAATCGAATCAACCGAGCTGCACGGCGCCGCCATAGTACGTGTAACACGTCTGTATGAGCTGCGAGGAGCCCGTGTCGCGTTCCAACGGCAGCTGCGAAACGCGAGCCAGCGTCAGGGCCGGCGCGAACCCGGACCCGACGATCCCAAACACCGCCACCACCAGCATGACCGCGGTGATTTCGCGGCCCAGCGGGCGGTTCATGACCGTGGGCCGGCGCGAGTGCCGCAACAGCTTGTACTTGTCGACCCAGTACTTTGCGCCCGTACACACCGCGCCCAGCAGCGCCAGTGCCGGTACATGCGCCACCGACATGTACACCAGGTACTGGCGGAAGAACAGGCCTGTGTACTCGACCGCAATGTCAAAGTCGGCCAGGTTCGCCTCGTCGGACGCCTGGTTCTTGCGGTGCTGCCACGCCAGAAGCTTGCCTTGCAAGTACGGCTGCAGCAGCTCCATGGCATTTCCGAGCAAGAGATCGGTGAACTGTCACAAAATATTTTTCTAGAGATGGAGGGGACGCAAAAAAAAAAAAAAAAAAGACGGACCAAGAGCGTTGCAAACTTGACGCCGCCGCCACACTGTCCGGCATCCGTGTAGTACACGGCCTGGAAGAAGGCGATCTGGGTCACGCCGCGGAAGAGAAAGATTTTGGAGATGGTCCACGACAGGGTCTCGTTGATGGTGCGGTACTTTTCAAAGCCCGTCAGCAACCTGCAGAGCTTGCTTGAGGCCAAGTTCATGCACACCATGAGTGCTATTTTGTTGTTTGAAATGAATCAGTACTCGTACTCCGAATTGAATAGATAGTTACAGAAAATACCTGAAATGCCCCAATCCGAGAGCCGGACGAGATCGACACCTGCAAATCCGCCGGCATGTTCCGTTGCACGGCTCTTGTTGGAGAGATTCTGAAGGGGGGAAATGCCATTGAGTTACTGAGCCAAAAGTAAAAAGCAACAGCAAAAAAAAAGGATACCTGCAACCCAGCCGTGCCGTAGTACACGGCCACGACTAGCCCCGCGTAAATCAAAAGCGACACGGAGCGCCGCGCCATAATCTGGTAAGCCGGAATCAGCTTGTTTTCGGGAATGTCCACCACCACTGTGACGACATAGTCGGTTTCGTGCTTGAGGCGCCCGGCGGCCTTCGCCTTGCGTAAATGCACACGATTGGAGACATAATAAAGGGCGGGAATCACAAAGTAAAGCATCATCGACACGATGACCGCGCCTTTCCTAAAGGCAGTCACAAATTGGTTAGTGAGGGGAGTCAGTTTCAAGCAAATGAAGACGATACACGAACCAGCTGGAGGACAGCTCCTTTGCAAATGAAATCACGAAAAGCGTGTCAAAGAAGCTCGAGCCGACCGTCGGCCAGCTAAACCAGCGCGGGATCATGGTGATCATGGAAGCCAGAAAGAGGCCCATGTTCACCATGACCAGAAAGCGCGCGAACGCAAAGTAGCACTCGATGCCAATCCCATACCTATATGTGTGCCAAGTGGTCAGTTCGAGACAATCAACTAACCAAGAAGAATATAAACGAACCGATCACCAAGCTCCGACTCGGATGTCGACAGGGGCAGAAACTGGCGGGCGTGCTCGTTGCGAGCAGCGTCGGCGCGCGTGTCGCCCGCGGAATCGAGCTCGAGACCGCCCATCGGCAGCGGCGACCCGTTATTCAGGGACAGCACGTCGGTGGTACTGGCCATGGTGGAGAATAGCCCTGGGGACACCAGGCCTGTCGCGATGGAGCTCGCGCCACTGGCAGCGCCGCTGGCGGGAGGCTGCATCAGGGACGCATAGGAAGGTTTCGGCATGAGCGTGGTTCCACCGGGAAGCGTGCTATCGACATAGTCGGCGGCAACAGCATGCGGAGGCGTGGGCAGCGGTTTGCTCACGCTGGACACGGACTGCACTCCAAGCGACTGGTTGGATGGACGCGGAGCAACGTTGGGTACAAAGAACCCACCGCCAGGCGTGGCCGGCGTGTAAAGACCGGGAGATGGGGGCGGGTACACGCCGCCACTGCCGGGAGATGCAGGCGGATAGGGGGCGTAAAGGCCCGGGGACGGGAGCGGTGGCGGGTACGCAACACCTCCGCCGCCAGGAGAGGGCGGGTAACCAAACTGAGCTCCAGGGACGGGAGACGGCGGTCCGGGCGTGGCCAGCGTCGGCAGAGGTACGCCGGGATTTGCTCCTCCAGGCGAGAATCCAGTCGGAGTGATTGGGGTGGCGACGGGAATCGGGAGCGGGTAATCGTTTCCACCTTCACGCAAGACGGTCGGGTAGGGCGGTTGCTGCTGCTGCTGGCCGGTCGGCGTCGTTGGCAGGAGCGGCGAGGCAGGTGGATACCCTTCCATTGTAAAAAATTTAGGTTTTTTGGGACGGTGATATGAAAAGAGCCAAGGTCTGCTACGCCACAACGACCAACCCGAACTTTTGAATGAAAAAAAGATGCGGTGCAAGGCAGCGGCACACATATCGCATGGCTGCAGGCAAGCATCGGTAGCAGGGACGCGCACGCCAGTTCGCTAAGGTCCATCCCAACTTCCCTCATTTGTCGACCCGCGGACCGACTTGGACGGCGATCACGGCAACTAAATCTTGATCGCTGATACTATTTTTTTAAATAGGTTCCTTCATTTGGCGAGGGCCCCATTCTCATTTAAAGTGCGGACACTCACTCGCAACAACAATTGCGACTCGCCGCCCTGATCGAATCCATGGCGGTAAGAGCTTCCCTCTTTCATCCTCCAATTCTTTCGAATCGCGGCGAACCGTCCGCACTCAATCCGTCCATTTCATTTCTCACCTCTCCCAACGAAAAGAGGCATGTCCTCCCTCGCCACGACCACCGTGTTCACCTCATCCTCATCGTTTTCGTCGTTGTCTTCCCACGGCCGCAGCTGCTCCCATCCGCTGTCATTGCCAACGCACCATCACCACCGTTCCCTTCACTGCGGCTGCTCCACACCTGCGATGTCCATCGATAAAGCCGCCAAGTCAGCAGCTCCTGCTCCTTGCCTGAAGTTGCGCGCATCACGCGCAGCCACCCCACCTACGATCGCGGGACGCGCCGCTCGCTCCTTCTTGGCCGACCTGAACGCACAACACGCGCGTCAGGCCGCGTACTGCCGCGATTTCCTGTGTTGCGGTCTGTTTCTTTCGGATCTCTTTGAGCTCTTGGTGCGTTTGTTTTTCTTGTTTTTGACTCGTTTCGACCTCAACTCTTTGATCCCTGCCGTTTCTGTCCTTGATTTCCCACCGCTCTCCTCTTGCTCCAGATCACATCTTTCTTGGGAAGTGCACCTTGCCAAGGATGCATGGCGCAATCTCATAAAACACATGAACTGAAATGAAACATACATGCAAAACAGGAACACTTTGAGGATCAGCACGTGCACTCCGCGTCGCCGTCGCCGACCATCTCGACCCCACTTGCGTCGGCCACTGGGGCATTGTCGCTGTCGCCTATCCCGTGTCCATTCTCCGCCTCTGTTGCAGACGGATTGTCGATCGCCTCAACCAATGCCAGCGTCAACCAGTATCGCTGCAGCGCCGAGCGGGTGTCGCGGCCGCGCGCATCGCATCTGCATCCATTGTCCTCTTCTTCTGCGATTGGCGATCCCGTCTCCCTGAGTCCCTGGTCGCCAATCAGCCCGACGACGGCCGAACGGTTCCTGGACTTGGCCTCGCCGACCCCACTTTCCCGTGACGGCACAGCTGCGGTGGCTCCCATTGAGGCGCTGTCGCCTCCACGAGCGATGCGCACGATCCCGTCGTCGCTGGCACTGCTGCCCATACCGTCAGGCGCATCTCCGATCCCCAGCGCACTCCCGACCCCGCTGTCGCCGCCATTTGTGTATCCGAGCGCGCGGTTCGATCGGCCAAGCCAGTCACTTCATCGGGCCATGTCTCAGTACAGCAGTGGGAGCGACGAAAGCAGCAGCGGTGCTGGAATGGATGGAAAGCGGGCACATTTGCCAGCACCTCCCCGGCCAATCCTGATCCCGCAACAACAACCGTATCTGTCGAGCCCGCCATTGACTGCCGCTGGGACTGCTGCCGCGAGCCGAGCCGGATCACCGTCAACCTCCACTGCACCCGAGCTGCTGCGAGCGTCTCCGGAGCCCGTTGCCACTGACGACGAGTGCGTGTCATCGCGGCCCGGTCGACCGGACATGACCCGCAGCCGCTACGGAATGGACAGGCCTGGAAATGAGGAAGATGAGCTCTCGGATCTGGACGAGGACTCGATCGGCGGTGCGCTTTCGGTACGTCTTTCTGTTTTGTTTTTTATGGGGACTGAGGCTCATATTGTTGACTGTCACCAGCGTCAGTCGGTCCTACAATCCCACTTGCGCAGTCGCCGCACCAACATCAATAAAGGACTTATTCCTCCAAGTGGTTCTCACACTGGAGCGGCTCCCATCAGCCCTGCTCCATCCCCACCAAGCAGCTCTCCGTCCCGGAAAAGGCGACGAGTAGCGCCGCCCTCGTCTTCGTTTTCCTCATGCAATTGAGAGTAGTATTTATTCCCCCCAAGTCTTTATCGGCAGCAATATTTTATATTTTAGTTAATGCAGTGCGCCGCCTCCTTAAGCAGTAAAGAATACACTTGGCAGTTCGATCCATCTTTATTTCATTTTCGCTGTGAAGGAAAAAGTTACGCAATGAACGGGAACATTGCCTGATTTGCAGAAAAATGCACTTGTGAGTATCACGTCAATCAAATGAAAAGGGTAAGCGTACCTTGCGCTCCTTGGGGTACTTGGGGAACTCCTTGAGGTACTGCTTGTGCTTCTTGACGGCCCAAACGTACATTTGGCCCACGGCAACGACGGTAAATACGGCCACTGCAAAAATGAGACATAGGTTATTGAGGCCACCTATCAAGGATATGGAAATGGATAATATACCCGCCCAAGACTGGGTCAGGAGCAGGATCGACACCCAGACCAGAGTCTCGAAAAAGTAGTTGGGGCACGACACCAAGCCAAACCCAAAGCCGGTGGGGATCTTGCGCACCGTCGAGCCCGGCGGGCGCAGGCTGCGCAGATGGAGGTGGGTCATGAAGTTGGCCATTTGACCAAACTGTTTGTTTTTGGATGGAGTCAGCATAAAAAAGGAAGCAAAGAAAAACAAAACGAGAAAGACGACAGACCGAGTACATCCAAAGGGCAATGGCCACGATCGCGCCGCTGGGAGCATCGGCGCCCTTGGGCTGCTGCTGGAACACGTGCCAGCCAATCAGCACCCCCGACAAGAGCCAGTAGTGACCCGAGTTCTTAAACAGGTTGGACAGCGGCATGGTGCCGTGGGAGAACCGGTGGATAAACAGCGTCTCAAACTCGCGCTTGAGGAAGTGGAACATGAGCATCATGTACACAATGTCCTGCACCAGCGTGTGGCGCACGGGCGCGCCGCCGTACACAAGGTGGCCAAAGCCGTAAAAGAACGGATAGACTGTGGTATGTATATTTGGGTTAGTGTGGCGATCGCCATCATAAGGGGCGGCGCATGTGTATATGTACTGAGCAGCGGGCCAAGGTACTCGAGGAAGAACACCAGACGCCACGAGATCTGCGGTCCGAGGTCCTTGAACTCGAGGGTCGCTATTGATATTGTTTTCGGGGTCAGTTCTATTGACACGTACAAAAAAAAAAAACAATAGACTATACCGCCGTCAGCAATCTTGTACGACCACAGCGTGGCGTCGTCCCTGTCGAGGACCTTGTTACCGTACTTCCAGCGCTGGCGGTCCGGGGTGGACTTTTTGTCTTTTTAAATTGCTTTTGTCAATATCAGTTAACCTGACGAGCAATAAATAAGCGTACTCTTGGCGGCGTACGCGGCCTTGAGGTCGGCCACCTTGACGGCGTTGGACTCGCCCTTGAGCTCAAAGTTCTCGGCCAGCACCTTGCCGCTGCTGGTGACGCAGGTGATCTTCATTCTTCTTCTTGTTGTGGTTTCTGGACGAGGTGGCGAAAGGAAGAGGGAGCTTTGGGGTGAGATGGCCCTTCAGTTTACGCGTGTCAAAAATGTCAAGTATTCCCAACGATAAAACACGCGCCGGCGAGGTCTATGAGCGCACCGAGCACTTTTTGGCCGCATGGCGACGCGCCATTCCCGAGGAAATGTCGGCGTGGGCATTCCCGGCCGGCATTACCACTGCGCTTGGTACTACTAATCTCGATATCTGACCAGGATGCGGCCATTGACATAAAAAAATATAAAGCACTCGCGTCCCTACCCAGGGCAGCAGTCAAGGCGCCCGGTCTGCCCCCGTACCTGCACCTGGCAGGGTTTGCGACCATGTTTGGCGTCAGCACCTACGCGATCCAGTCAGGAGATGCGCTCAACGGACCATCGATGGCCACCGGTGCGACGACGGCGACGCGTTCCTTACAGTATAAAGCTCTCAACTGACCGCGAAAAAAACAATATCAGCATGGTCGCTGACCTATATCGTCACCAACGGGTGGCCCGCGGTCAAGAGCCGGTCGGTGGCTCCGCTGGCGATGCTGGCGGGTGCTGCGATGCAGGCCGGGATCTACGGCATCACCGCCGCCGAGTCGTTTTACTGGGGTGACCGCGATAGCATGCCTTCTCCCCCGCCCTCTTCCGCTCCAACATCATCTGCCCAGTAATAATCACAATAATTCTTGTATAAATGGCCTCGATTGTGGCTCTGGTGGCGGCCCTCGCCCGACGCGTCAGTACTGCCGCCGATAACCCCGTGCCGGATAATGGACCATTGGCCCAGCTTCGCGGTGCCCCCGCGCGTGCATATGCGGTGTTGCTGGAAACCACCATGGCGTCGACGCTCAAGGCAGGCGCATTTGACGTGACTGCCGATATGGCCGACACTGCCCTCGCGCGCGTGCTTCTCGCCATGCGCGCGCCTCCGCTCATGAAGTACGATCGCGCCGACCGCGCCGAGGCTCTGGCGATCTGGTGCTTGGAGACGCACGATAATGCCCAGTGGAGCAATGATACGATGCGGGCCATGGTATTGTTGCTCGCCGAGTGTGCGCAACCCGGGCACGACCATGGTACCACACAATCCAACCAATCAACGACGACGGTATTGGCCGCATGGTCAGATCCGCTGGGTGCGTCCCTGAGCACGATCCAGGGAGAAAGCGCCGACAGCAGCGGCAGCAGCTCGCAGCATACACTGACGGTGGCGGTCGTTAATGCAACCGACGACGGTCTGGTGGAGCACTCGGTCCTGCGCGCAAACCCGCGCTATGCGGCGGCCACGGTAGCCGGAGGCAGCAGCGATCCATGGCGCATTGTCTACTCGGATGCGAGCTTTCGTGGGCCCGGATCGCTTGCTCCCATGACCACCACCACCTCCGAATTGATTCACTCGGGATCGCCGTGGGATTTGGGCCTCACATGGCGCCCCGGTGCTGCCCACTTGATGCGTCCTGGAGCACCGTTGCTGGAAGGCCACTCGCCGTTTGCGGCCCCGGCCGAGGGTCAGCTGCTCGATATCCCGAGGCTCGGCGACACGGGACCGACCAGCATCATGGATTGGGTCTCGGTTCCCAGCGCGCTGGATTCCGTACGCTCGTCTTTTTTTTATTATGAGTTGGAACGCTGCCGCTGACAAACTTTCGCTACAGACGCCTGCCTACTCTTTTTCACAACCTTCGGCGACTGCTGGCACATCGTCCTCCATGTCATCATCGCGTCGCCCGCCACGTCCACCAACTATTGCAGCAGTAGGACAGCTCTTTTCGCGGCTTGAAAACTGGGATGAGTTGGATGCAACCCAGTCGTGGGAACTCGCTATTCCCGGTCGCTCCCTCTCTGCGATCACACAGCCAGCGGTGGACGTGTCCATTGGCCAGCTGCCCCCTGCACCTCCGACATCACTGTCCCGCTTGGCATCCCCGCTCCATGGATCGCATCAGCTACAACAGGACAAGAAATTGTCTCGCCGCCGCGTTTTGGATCCAACGTTTGCAGGACAGCGACACTTGACGCCTCTCCTGTCGTGGGACCACTCGGTTCCTCGCCGCCCAACCAACATTGGCACTCCAGCCGTTCTCCCCGCGCCGCCCATGGGTGGGACGGCCATTGTATCGCCGTTTCTTTCCGAGGCAAGCGAGCAAGTACAGCAGGCGGTCGTGGACCGAGCGTACCGATCCGGCGCAGCCGCAGCCGACGGGCTCATGGACGAGGACCTGCTTGTTCGCCACACATTGCTCCTGGTGTGCGGCATTGAAAACGCCACGTTTGCGTGGGTGCACCGCGCAACCGAACCGCGACAGCAGCCGCCGTCAACATGGACGGGATTCAGAATGCGCAACCCCGACCGCCCCGTGCGCACCGCGCGCCTGTCCCACGGTGCCGTGATGGGCATGATCGACCGGTTCCTTATGGTCGGAAGCACGCTCCGCCGACTCGAGCTGGCGGCAAATGACTTGCGGGACCGCGTGCGCGAGCACGGGTTTGTGGTGGCCGCGGTCGCGGCCGCGATCGACGAGATTGTCGACGAGTTTCGCCACGCGGCGCTTAATGCGCGGCCCGACGATGGGCACGGCAATACGGTGCGCCCGCCGCTCCGTGCGCTCCACCGGCAACTTGGGTCCGTGGCCACGGCGCTCTCGCAACTAGCCATGATGCTCGGGTCGTCACCGACACACCTGCACCGGATTTCGGTCACTGGGCTGGACTTTTTGAATATTCTCTCCCGCGAAGTGGCGGCGGCCACAAGCGTTGGATCTCCTTCCTTCTCGGTTGAACAGTCGTCGGACTTGCCTACTCTCGGCGCGCTGCCCGAATCGTCCGACCTCTATGCCTCATGGGTGCAGTTGATCTTTCAGCGGTGCCTAGCACCGGCTCTGCGCTGGATCCGTCAGCTCGTTGCAACCGTGGACGACCCGCGAACGCTCGGCTCCACATGGAACGCCATTGACCCGCACCGCGAGTTCCCAGTGGTCTGGACCGGGCCCGGCCCGACCGTTGCCGACCAGACCTCGGCGTTCTGGGCATCCGAGTTTCAGCTGCTGGAACCGGGCAAGGAAGCAGAGTCCTTGTTGATGGCCAACTCTGACCTGCAGCGGCTGGTGGACCTGCAAAAGGCGCTCTCGCTGCTCCCACCCGACCCCGTCCCAGCTTTAACCGCATGGGCTGCAACGTTACTGTGGCCCGAGACCAGCGAAGCCGCAGCGGCGCTGGATGACAACAGCGTGTGGCACGCGCACCACGTGCACGCAGTGCTTTCGCAGAGCGCCAGCGCGATCGAGCAAGCGCGCGCAGCCGCACAGGCACGTGCGCAACAGCTGGGCGCCACCGCCGCCGACACGCACGCGGCGCAGATCGCGTCCTGGCACGCGCGGCGGACGTCCGTGCGTGCCGCGGCCGACCGGCGCAAGCGCGCACTGATGGCCGAGCTGCGGGGTCTCGACGCGGCCCGGATCGCGCGGGTGGCGGCGGTGCGGCGGCGCGAGGTCGCGGACGACGTGGCGCGGCTGCGGGCCGAGTTGGCCCGTCAGGGACGATGGGACCGCACTGTTGAGCAGGAAAAGCACCGGCTGCTGGACCAGTACGAGGCGCGCATTCAGGCCGTGCGAAGGGAGACGGACCAAATCTCTGGCCGACGACGCGCGATGGCGGTACGCCGCGCTCGAGAACGAGCGGACCGCGCGGGCGTGTTGCCGGGGTTACCGGCACTTTTCACGCCAGCACCAACTTCGCCATTACCATCACACGACGGGCCCGTCGAAATGGAGGCCATGGTCATTACTGAACCGGAACCAGTTGCCGTATCCCCAAGTGTTGAGGACCAGGGGCTTTCTGGCGTTTTCAACCAAGACACGACACTGGATTTGCTTCCGTTGGCTCAGGATGCCATGAGTGATGACCACGTCACCGAGATGGAAGCCCCATCACCACCACCGCAACAACCACTCCCCGCTCCATTGCCGGTACCCACCGTAACCGACCAAGGACAAGAAGAGCTTTCAACGACGTGGATCGGATCCAGTTTGCCTGGGCTGCTCTTGTCCTCCAAGCACCCACTTTCGGATGCAATGCTGGCGGCCCAGGAGCAGCTCTTGCCCACTGCTGCTCGCCCAGTCTCTGCCACGAATACTAGTGACAAGACCAAGAGCAGTCGCAGCCCATCCACTGTTACACGCCTTGGTGACACCAGTGGCAGCAGCTCAAGCAGCAGCAGCAGTGGTAGCAGCAGTCGCAGTAGCCTTGCGGTGTCGGGTCCCACCATTGCTCAAGATGAGGACGAACAAAACGACGAAAAACGACTGGCACCAGCAACGCCGCTGCCCTTTTCATTTGCGACGGTGACCTTCCACCGATACCTCAAGGACAATCTTGCGCTGGCCGAGTATGCGGTGCTGGCGACGATCCTGGCGTGCCCCACCCTGAGCCAGGACCTGCATAGGCTCCACGACTACTTTTTCGTTCACGAGCCCCAGTTTGCCGAGCGCATCTCGCAATCGCTGATTCACTTTGTTGGGGCGCCGATTGCTCCCGGCCGCGACTTGAATTCCGACATGGTTCGTGTCTTGGACGGCGTTTCTCGGGTCGGGTTCGCCACGCCTGGTGCTCACCAACTCTCGAGCGAGCCATATGGTATGCTTTTTTACTATTTTTGCTTTGGCTGCTGCTCACGACACCAAGCATATAAGATCCGCGGTTCTACGACTTTGTGACACTCACGTTCCAAACCACGCGCCCGCTCTGGTCTATCATCACCACCCCGCTGATTGCACAATGCAACCGCATCTTCCGGCTCCGTGTCCAGCTGATCTACCTGCACGAGGCCACCAAATCGCTGTTTGTGACGGAACGGCAAATCGCCCAGCTCCCCATTCCGCTGTCGCAACTCCCGACCACCATCGAGCCAACGCTCTCGGCGATCCACATTCTCATGGACGGCATCGATGCCCGGCTCGGTCGGTTCCGCGTCGAGGCCCAGCACTTTTCCGCGGCGCTGTCGGGATACGTTTCCGATTCGGCGATTGCCGAGCCCTGGCACGAACTGGCGGTGGCGATCGAGGATGCGCGCGACCAGGTGCTTGAAATGGCGGGCAGGTCCGACGGCGACGATGAGGTTCCGGTCTGCGATGTGCGCGCGCTTGCGGCCGCCACTCCCAAGTTCCGGTCTCTGCGCGGGCTGCACGACCACGTGTACCGCACGGTCTCTGCGATCCAGTTCCGCGCGTTCCTTCACCCACAGCAGCAACAAATTGCCGACACGTTGGCGTCCCAGTTACGCGCGGTACTAGTGGTCGAGCACTTGGCGCGCGAGTACCTCGGCTTACGCGAAAAGTACGTGCGCGACCAGATCGAGCACGCGACCGCCACCCGGTTACCGGCGGTGCGGTTCGGGTCGGCGGTGTTGCCGGGCCTGGACGGGTTGAGGCGGCAGCTGATTGAGGTGCGGGCGCGAATGGACGAGTGCGCGGCCGAGTTTGCTCGCAATGCTCGCGTTACGGTGCGCGTGCTCACGGCGGTCGCAGAGCGGAGTGGGGGCACGTATTACATGTCGAGCGAGCGGCAGGGGCAGGAGGCGCAGTCGGTGTTGGTGGATCTGCTGGTCAGGTTGGACTTTAACCGGCACTATGCTGCGGCTGCTTCTGTTTGAGTTTGGACCAATTACATTTCCCAAAAATTATCAATAATAATACGATGGCCCGTCTCCACAACAACAAGAAGATCAACAACGTGATCCCGACCCTGGTAGTGCTCTTGGCTGTGGCTGCGACACTTGCAGCTTGCCAAACTGGTAGAATACCTTACTCCTTGTTTTTGGTGTGATCGATAATTTTAACTCCATTTTTGCTCTTATTTGGTAATCAGCGGCCCAAATCAACGCGACGGCCCAATCAACTCGTTACGCGTGGTGCACGTACGTCCAGCAAATGTTTGCGGATTTTGTGAACTCGTACTCAACTATTGTAATTTGTAATGTAGGCAGCAAACAGCGATCTGCAGTAACTTGTGCGGGTACAAGACAACGTCCAACGTGTGCAACTACAACACGCTCGTGTTTAGCTGCGTGTGCGGTGTACGTTGTCGATCCATCTTTTTTTATGGTTCTCCTGAGCTGAGATACTGTAATATAGAATGGCACCAGCTTGAACTTTAACGAGACGGCGGATCAGACGATCCCATACTTTACGTGCCTCAATTACAAGTGGCTGCCTTGCTTCCAGGGCTGCCGTACGTACATTCATACTTTGGAAAAATAGGATCCAAAAACTCTTCTAACGCACAAAATCACATCACAGCGGCCGGAAGCCAGGTGTGCGTTGACGGATGCAACACGCAGTACGTTTGTGGCAAAGTCAAGGCCAACCCGAACGCGACGTTGAGTGCCATCAATGCCAACACGGGCTCCACCGACACGATCGACGTGTCTCTGCTCAACACTGCCGCCACCAAAACGTCCTCGCCGCTCGACAACGAGGCGGCAGTGAATGGCGGACTTGCTGGCGCGATTGCAGCAGTGGTGCTGGGAGCGGTTGCTGCTCTCTAACTGCTCTGACTCCATTGAAAAAAGCGTTCAAGAAGATGACAGCATTTCATATATGAACAAAGAATGCACAAGGAAGGAAAGAACACATGTTTAATGGAATAGGTAGAGAAAATGCAGCGTCATCAAGGAAGAATCTGCTTGGAGAAGGTGTTCGAGTACTTGTACGCGAGTCCCACAAAGAAGATCTCCACAATGAGGGGCAGCAAGCTAAACAGACGAATGACGCCAGCAGTAAAGATGGCGACAATGATCGAGCCGACGATAAATCCGGCAAAGCCGTAGATGATCTTGTTCATGGTGTTATATTGGTGCTGTTGTGTGATTTTCAACACGGGGGGTGAGTCTGATTCTATTGTGGACAAGAATTGGATACACACCTTGTAAAAGGCAAGGTTCACCATGACGACGCCGGCGAGCTTGATGGCAGTGATAATCCATCCAATGATACCGCCAAGGACGACTGGATTCAAATTGAATGTGTGAGTGAGTGAGTGAGTGTGTGAGGGCAACAATAAAAAAAAGAACATGACGTACGGCCAGACAAGGATACGCTGACGAGCTCGGAAATGTAAAGGGCGAGGAGAACCAGACTGAGCAGGAGCAGTGCGCCGGTCGCGACCTTGCGGTTACCGGTGCCCATGAAGTTAATAATATCTGAGAATACGACAGTCATTTTGTTGTTTTTTTTTGAAGTTTCAGTAAGCTGTGTAAGTTGAAATGGTATGAGATAAGCGCCAAAGAGAAGCAGCGAGAAAGAGAAAGCGAACAGTTTTGAAGCGTTGCCAAGCAAGCTTCAACCTTCTCTTTCCGGTGCGATCGAATTACCTGTGCCTGTACCATTCGACACGCTTGTAAAATGGCTGCCAAGAACCCCAAAGTCTTTTTCGATATTGCCGTCGGTACGCCTACGCGTGTCTTCACCACATTTGTGTCGCGTCGAACTAACTTCCATACCATGGTGCCCAGGTGGAGTCAAGTGTACGTCGCCAGCCATCAGTCTTGTCCGATCGCAATAAAAAAGAAAAGCTCATTGCTCGATTGGAACAGCCGGCCGCCTGACGTTCGAGCTGTTTGCGGACACGGTGCCCAAGACGGCCGAGAACTTCCGCGCCCTGTGCACGGGCGAGAAGGGCGTCGGCAAGTCGGGCAAGGCGCTGCACTTTAAGGGCTCGGCCTTTCACCGCGTGATTCCCGGCTTCATGGCCCAGGGCGGTGACTTTACGCGGTACCTACCTGCTCTATACTGTTGATGTTACGGCATAAAACTGACGCGTCCAGTATTTGTTTAGCGGCAACGGTACCGGCGGCGAGTCCATCTACGGCCTCAAGTTTCCCGACGAGAACTTTAAGCTCAAGCACGTTGGCCGCGGTGTGCTGTCCATGGCCAACGCCGGCCCCAACACCAACGGTATGTGCCACATTTTTCCTCGCAAGGGTATTTACTACAACTCATAGGACAATAAAACCAGGCTCGCAGTTCTTTTGCACATTCCTCACCACCCCGTGGCTCGATGGCCGCCACACGGTGTTTGGCAAGATGGTCGAGGGCGAGAAGGTGCTGGATCTGATCGAGGCGGTGGGCTCGGACAGCGGCCGTGTCTCCAAGGCGGTGGAGGTGATTGACTGTGGCGAGGTCAAGGCATGAGAGATCCGGGGATGTCTCTCTTTCTGGTGCATAGTGTAAAAATTTCGAATGCTCTCTACCACTGCCACCAATGCCCTCCTCCTCCGATCGCAGGTGCGACTCGTGAGCAGGACGATGACTTCAGGAACAGTAACCTCGGAAGCAATCAAGATGTCCTCGTGCGTGCGCCTGTGGCCAGCACCGCCAACCACAGAAACTTCAAATGTGTCGGCAGATGATCTTGCGAGCATGGGCCCCACCACCCTTGCGGAGGTGCCGATCGCCACTGCCGTGGCCGTGGACGCTGCCGTGACCAACGCTCACCGCGCATTCACCACCACTTGGCGCGAAACTCCATCGTCTGAGCGCCGGAACTTGCTTCTGGAGCTCGCACGCACCATCGACGCCAACGCGACCGACCTGGCCACCATCGAGACACGCCAGACTGGTAAGCCGCTGCATGAAACGCGCGGCGAAGTGGCTGAAGTGGCTCGTACCATGCGCTACTTTGCCGGAATCGCGGACCTGGCCATTGAACCCGTGTCGCTCGGACTTGCGGCGGGACGCAATCGGTCTGCGGAGCGCGTACCAGAGCCTTGGGGCGTCGTGGCAGCCATTACTGCGTTCAATTACCCGCTCCTTTTGGCTGGATGGAAGCTGGGGCCGGCTTTGGCGGCTGGAAATGTACCTATACTTTATGACATGATCGTCTCGTGCCATGGAAGGTATTTGACATATGAATAAAAAGGCCGTGGTGATCAAGGCCGCCGAGCCCACGCCGCTCTCGTTGCTGCACCTGGCAACGCTCCTTCCCGCCGGCCTCCGCGATGTTGTACAAGTGGTCACGGGCGGTGCCGGCACGGGCCGGCACCTGGTCGCGCACCCACGCGTAGGCTATGTGTCATTTACCGGATCGACCGCCGCTGGCACCGCAATCGCGCGTGCGCGGCCACTGCTGCCCATGACCCTCGAGCTTGGCGGCAAGAACGCCATGTATGTGGACGCATCGGCCGACCTTGACCATGCCGTGAAGGTGGCGCTGGAGGGCGGATGGGCGAATGCCGGCCAGAACTGCTGCGCCGCGAGCAGGATCATTGTGCACGAGCGCGTGTACGACGCGTTTGTGACCAAACTCGCTGAGGGGCTGGCAAAGCGCATTGGAATTGCTCCCCGCAACATCTGGAGCAGCGGCGCGACGATGGGCACTCTTGGTTCGTTTTTTTTTTTCCTTCCTTCTCCCTATGTCAGTCGCTCACGGTGAAAAATACGCAGTAGCCTTTGCAGAGCACGCAGCACAGATTCGCGCTCAGATTGGCAAGCTGCGCGGGTCCCTGAACCAAGCATATCCGCCGTCGTACATTGACCCAGCCCACCCGCTGGCGACGGAGCTACCCGACACGACGCCGCTGGAACTGCTCGAGCGCTGGATCCCGCCGGTACTCTACACGCGAGTCCCGGCCACGCACGCGATGGCGACCGCCGAACTGTTTGGCCCCGTGGTAACGGTGCTCGAGCCGGTGCGGGACGTGCACGAAGCGATTGCGGTGGCGAACATGGGCGAGTACGGACTGGCGGCTGGGGTGCTGGCGCGCGACGAGTCGGTGGTGCGCGAGTGGGTCCGGCATGTTCGCGCAGGCATGATGTGGGTCAATACCTGGAACGAGTCGCCGGTTGCGGTGCCGTTTGGCGGCGTCGGTGAGTCGGGTCGCGGGAAAGAGCTTGGCGTGCAAGGCATGAACGAGTTCCTGCAGTGGAAGAGCGTGATCTCCGTCACCGAGTGATGGATCCATTTCAAAGAAATGCAGCGTGTATATTTTATCACTTCCTTTGTCACTCCCGGCTACAAGAATTGAAATGGATTGCCAATAACGGTTAGCAGTTGACCTCGTCCCAGAAGTGGCCAATGAACTGCTCCATGGCCGCCTGGCGCTGAACGGCCATCTGGCGGGCAGTGGCGGTCTTCATCAGATTGCGGAGCTTGAGCAGTTTCTCTGATTATTGTTGTGATCGTGGGAGAAGTGAGAAGAGTGCGACCAAAAA
>MU624950.1:0-16295 GCA_025349905.2 Blastocladiella britannica
CACTCATCCCGACCCCGCCGACCGCTCCCGATCCGACCCGTTTGATACTTTGATCCTGGATTCGTGCTTGATCTTGGCCTTGATCCGCACTCGGTCTGGAGCTTACTTTTGACCTATCAAAAATACAATGTAAAGTAAAGGGGAAAGAATACCATATACAACACGCGATCGCCCGTCAAAAAAATACCTAAATATATTGCGCTGTCAGTCATTGCTCATCTTTTAAGAACGAGAATCAATGGAAATATCACACCCGTCGACTTGGCGTTGATTCAATCTAAACAAGTCAAATGGCAAGGTCAGTTTATTTATTTATATGCGCGCGCTTGAGGTCGAGACGGAAAAAAAAGAAAAGGAATCAGAAAAAAAATGTCGGCGGATCGATCGCGCTTGTACTCGTACTCGCCACATGTGAGTGGAAAACGATCAAGAAAGCGGATAGTACCCCGTGGTGGTCGGGTCTTGCTATCATCCGGTACTGGTTGGTCACAGAATGAAAAAAGACGGTGGGGGAGAGCGATAGCGGACGAGATCGCTGGTGAGATGGAAACTTCAAAGCCCACTCAGCCGTGTGACCGCTATAATTCTGTCGAATCAATTCCCTGTACACAGGGACAACAATGAAAACAGCCACATCGACCGTTTCTCGAAAAAAAAAAAAACGTTAGCTAACAACGCAGACTTGGCGAGGCGCCACCACCACCATCGACCAAGAAGCACCTCAAGCACTTCATTTCTGCGAGCTTTCTCTTTCGAATTCACCAAAAATCCTACTTTTTTCTTCAATAGACACTACTCTAACAACAATGGCCCGCTTCTCTTCGCCCCTTCTCGCCGTCCTGGTGCTTGTCCTGGTCGCCAACGCCGCCCCGCAAATGTCCACCGGCACTGGCACTTCTGCTGCCCCGGCCAAGCCCGTCGCCACCCCAGTGACCGGTGCGACTTCTCCTACCACCGGCACCACCGGCACCACTGCTGGTGCCGCAAGTGCTGGCTCAGCCGGTGCCGCGGGCGCCCTCAGCGGCATGACCCCGGCCATGATGCAGTGCACAGCGGCGGTGATGCCGCTGGCATCGGACGCGTGCTTTGCGCCGATGCTCAACGACGTGGCCACCATTGTGAGCGCGCAAAAGCCCGACGACATGTACAACGGCGTGTCGGCCATGGTCAACGACCTGTGCTCGGCCACCTGCGCCACGTCGTTCCGCACCACCACCCAGGGCCTGATGGGCGTGTGCTCGCCGGCCCTCATTTCCATGGTGGCTGCGAACGTGACGTTGCCCCAGAACGCGCAGGCGGCGCTCGGGTCGGTCGGCACCTCGCTGGTGTGGTTTGCCAAGGACTTGGTGTGCGTCAAGGGTACCTCATGATTTTTTTTTATATTTTCATTAATGCGAGGTCGAGAGTGTCTCACTCACTCAAAACCCCATAGACGGCAGCAACAACAACCAGCGCTGCGCCGACCAGTCGATTGCGCTGGCGAAAAAGTACCAGCTGATCATGTCGGTCGCCACCATGGCCCCCGTCGCCAACACGTCCCCGACCAAGCCCGCCACGGCCCCGAGCATGGGCGGATCCACCATGGCCGCGGGCGACTCGGCCATGCACATGGTGATGCCGACGTTTGACCTGACCAAGTTCAAGACCATCCCCAAGGCCGAGGCGTGCACGCCTTGCACTGCCATTCAGATCTCGCAGTCGGCGTCGTTTGTCAAGCAGAAGCTGCAGGCGGTGATCTCGCTCGGCAACGCCACGCTCGCCACCCAGATTGGCAAGGAGACCGACGACTACATCACGGGCGTCAACGGCTACTGCGGCGACAACTTTGTCTCGTCGACGGGCGCGCTCGTGTTCGGGACTGATAACCCGACCACCGTCATCGCCGCCAAGACGACCGCCGCTGCGCCTGTGGCGGCCGGTGCTGGGCACTCGGCGGCTTCCCTGGTCTCGGCCGCGCTTGCGGTCGTTGCCGCCGTATTTGTGACGATTGCATAAGCGAGCTTTTTTTTGATTTCCGAATATTGCATGTACTTTTTTACACACATCAAGCCTTCAGCCGAGAACACATTGACCTGGCTCCACTCGATTCCTTTCTAGCATGAACCGAACCATCAGTGACGTTGGCTCTATTCCTGGAAAAAATGGTGCTATTTTCTACTACCCCGAGCCAGGCTTATTGAACCGTTCCCGGGAAGATGGCCGGCCAAGGTTTTCTCTTGGTCCCCCAACAGCAATCGCTCTTCATAAGTGCGGCCGTGCCCCCCCCTTAACTGAAGTAGAGTTGATCGCAACCTGTCCTTTTGTTTACGTCAAGTCCAACGCTGGTCGCTGGATTCACCTATACAACCGAAAAAGTAAAGAAAATGAAAGCCGACAAGCCTACCAGCAGCGATCCGAGTGCGATGGAGCTTGGGACGCTTGACGGGTCGCCCCTGAACAAGGACGTGGATGCCGCAATTGCTCAGAATCCCGACAAGTTCCCCAAGGCAGTGTGGTTCATTCTGTACGCTATATTCTCTCCTTTGATTTTGGATCCTCCTCCAGGTTAACTCACCAATAATGAAAGACCCAACGAATTCGGCGAGCGATTCACGTACTATGCCGTGTCGGCCTTCATCAACCGCTACCTGCAGTTTATTGGCGCGTCCGCTGAAAGCGCCAAGCTCTCTACTCACTCTTGGAAAATGGTACCTATGCCTTATCTGAGACCTGGAAACGAGATTTTAACACTTGCAAACCCATAGATCACTTACTTTTGCCCCTTGTTTGGCGCCGCCCTCTCGGATTCGTACTTTGGCAAGTACAAGACTATCGTCGGCTTATCGTTCATTTACCTCCTCGTGCGTCCTTGACCTTTATGCCACATCATTCGAGTTCGAGGGATATTCATGTATATAATTTAGGGAAACATTGTCCTGGTCGTCACCTCGATCCCGTCGTTCCGCACCCTCGGCAGTGTCTCGGCTGGCCTGTACCTGATCGCAGTCGGCACCGGTGGGATCAAGCCGTGCGTGGGCCCGCATGGCGGCGACCAGTTTCTGCCGACCCAGGGCGACCTGCTCCGTCGGTTCTTTGCGCTTTTTTACATTGCCATCAATCTCGGGTCGCTGCTGACCGGGTTCGTGACCCCGGCGCTCAAGGACGCGACCAGCTGCTGGGGCGACGCCATCAAGTCCAAGGAACCGGGCGTCCCCGATACCACGTTCTGCTACACGGCCGGGTTTGCGTTGCCCACTGCGGTGTTTCTGGTCTCGTTCGCAGTGTTCGTGTACGGCGACCGGTACTACCGGGTGGCGCCGCCGCAGGGCGAGTTTGTCCCGTACAAGATGCTGCTGGTCACCTGGGACGCGGTGCGCGCGTACATTGGCGGCGAGCGGACCATGACCTCAGGTCCCGATGCTGCGGGATTCTTTTCGCTGGGCGCGGGTCGCTTTGGACTGCAGTTTGCACAAGACACGGGCGAGTTCCTCAGCGTACTGGCGGTGATTTTCCCGATCGCGTTCGTGTGGATGGTCTACGACCAGCAGTCGACCGAGTGGCAGCAGCAGTACGACCGCATGAACCAGGTGTTCTTTGGCGCCAACATCTCTCCCGAGACCTGGATCGCCGTGGTCAACCCGGTGCTGGTGGTCTCGCTGCTGTACGTGCTGGCGACCATCGTGTACCCGTTCCTGGAAACGCGCATCGGCGTGCGCGTGACCCCGCTGCGCCGGATGGTGCTGGGATCGGCGCTGGTCATGGCCGGGTTCTTGGTGTCCGGCTGGTTGCAAGGGTCGGTCATGGCAGACTTTGATGGGGAGACGGACGCCAAAGGGTTCCAGGTCCCGCACTCGTGCAAGAACTGCGTGCATGGCGCGTGGCAGATGCCGCAGTGGATCTTGCTGAGTCTGGGCGAGGCCATGTTTTCGCCTACGGGCAACGAGTTTGCGTACACTCGTGCGTGTATTCTTTTTTCTCTTTTTTTGCTTTCTTTACGCTCAACGTTTGTACGTGATCCAGAGGTCAGCGAGTCCATGAAGGCCATTTCATCATCGTTCTGGCTGCTGCTGGTGGCGATCGGGAACCTCTGTACGTGCTCATTTCTTATTGATGTTCCTCGACACACATAAACTGATCCACAACAATGTTAGCGGTGGTGCTGGTCGAAGACGCCGTGTCGTCGTCGTCATGGGCGACCTTCCCGTCCGGCGACAGTCGCCCGGCCAAGTTCTATCTGTACACGGGCATTGGTGCAGTCGCGGTCCTGTGGCTCGCGGTGGGTGCCAGTCGGTTCAAGTACAAGCCGGGGACCGAATCAGCGTAACCAAACCTAATAAAATGTATTATGCATCCTCTTTCTTCGCAATAGCATCGTCGGTTGGAGCAGCAGCATCAGCAGCGGAGTGCCGGGCCGAAAGTTCCGCCAACCCTCGCCCACACGCGTCCTCGGCCTCGCCGTCGTCAATCGCGCGCGCAGCCGCCATCCCCTCGGTCCATGCGCGCGCGGCATTCACCTCGTCGCCCTCGCGCAAGTACACGGCCCCGAGGGCCGCAAATGTGGCCGCGGCGCACTCGGCACAGGGGCGGGTCGCAGCGGCGGAGGGGGGCGTGCGGGCGTGGGCGAGCGCCGATGAGTAGGCTGTCAGTGCGCCGACCAGGTCGCGTTGGTCATTTGAGGACGATGACGACGACGGTGCCGTGTCGAGGAGCGATCCGAGATGGTACGCGGCAATCGCTTGCATGCACGGCACCAAGGGCGGACGCGGCACGCCTTCGCGCACGAACGGAACCACGGCCGCCGCTGCCGCTGCTGGCTCTTCTTCCACAACAACTGGAGCAACCACGGTCTCCAGCTCGGCTGCAACCGCGCGGTACCGTTCGATCAAGGCAGAGCGCGGCTCGGTTCCGGAGGCGCGGGCCACATCGGCCGCTGCCAGGAGGGCGGCCGCATGCACCGGCAGCGCACCGTCCACGCCCGCGGCAGAAATCGACGCTCCGAGCGCCACCGCGCGGTCCGCAGCCACGGCTGCCTCGGCCATCGCCGCCGGCGTGCCCACGTGCACCAAAAGCGTGGCGCGGCGGGTCTCGATGCGCGCCAATAAGTGCTCGAGGTCGGCGAACCCGGGATCGTCGTGCGCCGACTTTGATGAAACAGTGGAAGCGACGACCAAGTCGCGGCGCGCGCCCAACTCATCCGCCACCGCGCCCAAAACCCGCACGGCGTCATCGGCGCGGGCCGCCCGCGCGTACGCGTGCGCGAGCCGCAATACCAGCGCCAAGTAGTCCGGGTCATCCGCCAACGCCTGCCCGCGCTCGGCCGCGGCCGCGGTCTCGGACTCGACCGCGCGTTCCACCAGCCGCGCCGCCAGCGCCGGGTTGTGCTGGTACCGTTCCTGCAGAAGAGCGCGACGCAAGTCCACGCGGGTCCAGAAATCGTAACTCGAGGGAGTTGGGGATTCGTGCTCGGCGTACGCGTGCACCAGCGCTGTTTGGACCGCGAGTAGAGCCGCACAGGACCCGACGATGGTGCCGACGATGCGCAGGATCCGGAGCGGTAACGCCAAGTCGTCCGCCCTGAAGGCGCGGCGTTTCGCGTCGTCCAGGTGCCGCTTGGCGCGCGCGGCTTCGCGGGCGGCAGGTGTGGCGGAGGCGGCAGTAGTATTCATACTGCGTCCTGCTCTCGAGACCGACGACGCGAACGCGGTGGCCAGTCGACGAGGGAACATTGTTTTTCGTAAGTCCAGAAACCGTGTTGTTGATCAGTCTTTTGGAAGAGCCTGATGCTATTGAGGACCTCGGCGTGCTGCACCCACACTCACCACCATTCGCCTGCCTGCCCGACTCGGAGCCGCCGCCGCCCCCGATCCATCTGCTCCTCCACCATCGTCCCTTGTTGCACCCGCATAAGCGCGCACGCTCGGGCCCATACGCGGCGTCGGCGCCATCAAGAGCGGGTGAATGGCCGCCAGAGATGGCGTGCTTGGTACCACCGTCACCGCTGTCGCTCCGACTTCCCTTGCCGCGCCGGTTGCCGCCGCTGATCCCGGCCGCGGCATCGGACTTGGAGACGGCGGCGCGATCGGGTACGCGTACGCGGAGGACCCAGCCGCCCCTCGTTGTTGCTGCTGCTGCTGCTGCTGCTGCTGACTCTGCCGTGGGTACGGGTACGGGACGGACGCCGAGGGTGGGGACAACGCCGCATAGTGCGCCGTTGACGACGAGTGGCCGTACCCAGTGGGCGATCCGGGCGTCGCACTGTGCCGGTTCGCAATCACTCGGTCAAAGAACGGCGTAAACAGCGAGAGCGGTGGTGGCGAGTACACGGACTGCGACAACCATTATGAGCATGCATCCTTTGTCAGACAAAAGAAACGAAGCTCGTGCGTACCATGACCATTTCGGCCCCCGTCATATCCAGAATGGTCCGTGACCGCGCGTGAATCGGCTCAGTGCTGAAAGCGCTACCAACCATGCCCGGAACCAGATCGCTCTTGGTGCCCACCACCAGCACCGGCAGCGACGGGCCCGGCACGTCCAAAAACGATGCTGCCGCAGTGGCCGATGATCCCAGTGACGGCGGTTCACTGGCACCAGCTGGAGCGGTGGTGGTGGGAAAGAGTTTGGCGATGGCAGCCCCACCGGCCGCATCCAGGACGTCGGCCACGCACTTCCACATAGCGTCGAGGGACCGCGGCGACGACAGATCGTGCACGGCGATGATCCCGTGCGCTCCCTGGTACAGCGTTGCGCGCGCTCCAGTGCCAAACGAGCCGCGAGGCAAGGTCAGGAGCTCGATCCAGTATGTGCGCTGCGTGCCCGACTCGACGTGGATCTAATCTTTTTGATTGATGAGTTGACCAAGTGAAGACCATTATGGGGGGTGACGGACGAACCCGCACGCCGGTGAAAGTAGTCGCGTCCAGGCCACCACCATTTCCACCATTTCCATCGTTACCACGTGTGCCCTCGCGAGAAGAGCGCTGCCAACGGTCCGGGCTGCTGCGCGGAAGGTCCCTTTCAGCTGCTGCATCACCAATGATATCGATGTTGTCGTCCTGGCTGGTGTCCTGCCAGTTGGAGCTGCCGTCTCCGCCAGCGGACCGATGGTGCGTGAGCAGGTGCAGTAGCGTGGAGCGGCCGACGCCCGGATCGCCGACCAGAATAATGCGGACGCGCGCATTGTGTTCGGGCGGCGTTATTGAGGCCAGAACCAGCTCTTGCGGCGCTCCGTACAGCGCTTGCGCTTGTGCCAGTGCTGGTGGTACTACGGGTGGTATTGGTGCTTGAGCAGTACGAGGTGCAGAGAATAGCCACATTATTTTGTTGATAAATTGAAGAACACCAGCCACGAATTTTGCTCATTGAACTCCTCCATCTCGACTCCACATCAAAGGCGTTCCCTCTCAACCACACGGGCGAATTTAACAATGTCGCGCGTATGCATTTGAAATTTAATTTACTACCATTGCTGCTCTTGGTTGGATTGTGCTGCTGCTCCCATTCGACGAATCCCGCGTGTACTGTGTACCCGCACTCGCCCATTGCTGAAATGACGCCGACCCTCCATCGTCGAGACACGCGTACGACGCACACGACACGACCTATCGCCCAATAAAAATATTGAATTTTATTTTTGTTGCTCGAACGATTATTGTTGATTTCTGTGGAAATTGAACGTAAAACTGGCCCGGCGTCATGGACATGCATCCTACCCGAATTCTATAATCCAATTCTGGACCAAATAAACGAATTGCCGTCTGGGAGCAGCAGCCGTCATCAAAATTCAAAAAATAACAACAAAAAACTAACATCCAACACATGAAAAAAAAAATTTACAGTTCAACGAGTACCAGGTCATTGGCCGCAAGCAGGTGACGGAGACGGACCCCAACCCGACCCTGTACCGCATGCGCATCTTTGCGCCCAACCAAGTTGTGGCCAAGTCGCGCTTCTGGTACTTCCTCAAGCAGTTCCGCAAGGTCAAGAAGGCGACCGGCGAGATTGTGTCGGTGAACCAGATTCACGAGAAGAAGCCGACCCAGGTCAAGACTTTTGGCATCTGGCTCCGTTACGACTCGCGCTCGGGCACCCACAACATGTACAAGGAGTACCGTGAGCTGACCCGCACTGAGGCCGTGTTTGCGTGCTGTACGCTTGTCTCGATTTTATGGATTTTTTTTGCGTCCAGAATACACTGACACAAAATAACGTATAACAGACCAGGACATGGCGGCCCGCCACCGCGCCCGCTTCCGTTCGGTGCAGATCATCCGCGTTGCCGAGGTGGCGACCAAGGATGTGCGCCGCCCGTACATTTCGCAGCTGCTCACCAAGGGCCTCAAGTTCCCGCTGGCCCACCGTGTGTACCGCCACGCCACCAAGCGCCACTCGTCGCTGTTCATTGCCAAGCGTCCCGCTACCCACGCGTAATGTGGAGCCGTTTTTGGTTGATGGGCAGGATCAATGTAGTTTCTGCGTCTTTTTTCTCTTCTTTCGTTCTCTTTAAATGACTTATCCGCGCTATATCGGCCACTTGCTGCCCACGGCCACTCTGCCGGCACCCAACGCGTCGGATTACGCGCCAGAGTCGCTCAAGGACGAAGGGTTTGTGCACTGCTCGTCGCTCGCCCAGGCCCTGGAGACCGCCAACCGATACCTGGCGACGGTCCCAGCACTGTCGCTGCTGGTGATTGACACGGCCAAGTTGGGCGTGTACACGGCCGCCGTGGTTGGCGCACCGCACATTCCAGTTGACGGCACGAACCCGGACGATGCCGTGCACGTGGTGTGGGAGCCGCCGGCAGTCCCGCCTGGCAGCAGCAGCGCCAACTTGGCGGCAGCGCGTACCGACCAGGAATTCCCGCACATTTACGGCCGGATCCCGCTTATGGCGGTCGTGGCGGTGGTCCAGGTCACGCGGAACGATGATAACTCGGCGTGGGTCGGGTTGCCCGGCGCCGAGCCGTACATCTCCTCTTAACTGAAATGAAAACTGCCTTCAACATTTGAATTGCATTCTGGATGAGCGAAAACGCGGGCAGACGCCTTCAACATCGGACTCGCATTTCTGGTGGCCTGAATGGCTAAAGCACTCCACATTCAAAATGGATCGAATGATTGAAGATGTCGCCAACCCCATCTGCGCCTGGGCCGCCGGCGCCGCGTCCTCGCCCGAAGAAGCACTCGCGATCATGGCTGTGCTGCCGCAAAACGAAAACGACGCGTTACTTGCCGCAGTCCTCTCGCGTGGATTTCTCGAACATCATCCCAGGCTCGCCGTCAAACATGGCCACGCACACCTGCTGCCGCTCTACCCGCACCACATTCTGCTGCACACCCTGCAAGCAACGCTCGAGACTGCCGCTACCTGCGGAGATTTGGCTGCGTTCCAAACGCTGTGGCAGATCGCGGGACCGATGACAACAACGACGCTTGCTGGTGGACGCTTGGTTTGGCTCAACCACTTGAGCTCCAATTTTTTGGACAAGGCCATTCAGCATGGTAACATATCGGTGCTGACCTGGCTCACGGAGGCAGCTGCCACTGCCCATATCCCTATTTCGTGGTCCCATCAACTTGGCGCCTGGAACATTGCAGCAGAGGCTGGACACATTGCAGTCGTAGTTTGGGGGATCGATCATGGATATATCACGAATCTCGGCGCTCGCCAGGCCCTGCTCTCGGCTTGTAATGATGACACGACAGTGCTCGAGTGGTGGATCGCGTCGCAGCCCAGCACCGAGGACGCCATGGTAGCTCTCAACGACACCCGCCTCCTTGAATCGGTGTCGAGCAGTGGCGCCGGTGCAATCAAGTCCCTTGATTGGTGGTGGGTGCACGTCGCCCACAGCTCCGAGCAGCCGAATCCCAGGGCATTTGTACGCATGATGGGCAACGTGCTGTGCCGCAGCTCGATTGAGGTGGTTGAGTGGTGGTGGACACGGTTTCTGGCGCACCGCACGCCCGAGCATAAGTTTGGTCCCATTCGCACCATCGACGCCATTCACGCCCGCAGCAGCGTGCAAGTCGTGCACTGGCTGTGGGACCACTCACACGAACGAGGGGCGCACTGGGATCCCGATCTCGGCGCGTTTTCATTCCCACCTGACTGGCACGATATGTCCCTCCAGGCTGACTTCGCGCACCTCTCGCACTCGAGTTTGTCGATGGTCCATTGGGTCGTGCAAACTTGTTTGGCCCTGGACCAGAAACTGGTGGTGGCGCAGAGCTTTACCAGCTTGTGCGCACGCGGTGGACACGTTGACCTGTTGGATTACGCGCTGCGTCAAGGCCACCCGCTTGTGGTGGAATGGACCCACGATATCCTGACCGCCGCCATTCAAGGCGGGCACCTGTCGGTTCGCGAGTGGTGGGAGCGCCATAGGGACGGGCTCTCTCAGCAAGACCTCGACTGTTCGACCCAGCTCGCGATTGCCGCCCACACTGACGCAGTGGACGTGGTTCAGTGGCACGCCAACCGATTTCCAACATCCAAGCGCGACTGGCAACACGTGTGCATTGAGGCGCTGCGGTACAATGCGCGGCGCACGCAACATTGGTTACTCGAGCATGTGCACCTAGTTCTTGCTTCCCCTCCCGACCATGAGGACCATGGGAAGGACGAACATGAGGGCGATGACGAGCACCGCCGGTTTTTGGGCGATTGCATGGACGATTTGGACCGAGCGTTGCCATTCACCCTTGATTTCTTTGCCGCCATTGCCCCCGATGTACCCATCCCTCCATCCCCTCCCCTCCCCATTTACAGATCGCTGACGGTGCTGTTGTGGTATTGCACGCGCCATAGCCTCGCGATCGCGGCCCTGATGCTGTTACCACCCATCATCTGGTCCATGCTGTTGCTGGACAATAACTCGGTCATGTTGGAGTGGTGGCTCCAGGCGCACCTGGATGCGGGTCACCGGCTGGTGCTGGAGGAAGTGGGCGAGCTGAATATCGTTTACGAGGACTGCGAAGCGTCGCTGGGGTGGGTGCACGATGTGTCGGTCACGCGCGGGATTCCGGTGTATGTGTAGTCTGAGGGCGGGGTTGAGGTGTATACCGCTCCGTTGCTGCGCAAGGACGTTTGATCCTGTTAAATCAAGAGTTTTTTTTATAAGAAATTCATCTTCAGCCAGCGATGAGCGCTCGCTTTGGACTCCAAGTGCGAAGAATTGTATATTGAACTAATCCTAAAGACTCGACACCTGCCCCTCGCACCGCGAGCAAGGCGAGTCGCTGCCATGCGTCGACGGACTCTTCTTGTACTCAGGACACGTACTCGCGATCGCATCACGATCCGCCGCCCAAACTCTTTCAACGGCCCCATATCCGGCCATTCCGGATCATCGATTCGACCATGGCGATCATGAGCCGCAGGTTCGCCTTGATGAATAACGACTGGCCAGGCGGCGACGATTGGAGGGCATCGATCTTGGCCGCCATGGCAGCAGTGGAACCATTCCATTTTGGGAAATTGGCCAAGATCAAGCGCATGTCTTCGCTGGTAACGGGTTCGCCACTTTCGATACGGAGTTAAAGGTATTGGGTGCACCATTGTCGAGTGGGAGCCGCACCCATGCCCTTGAAGATTTCCGGAAAACAAAAACACAAACTGATAATGTCCTCTGAGAGAGAGGATACTTGCCAGTGCGCGGCGACAGGTAACAGGTCCCAGGTCCGATCCCACCCACCCGCTGCGGCAAGTGCGGACGCGCACTGGGTGACCACGTTGCCAGGAGTATTCGAATAAACCCCCGTCGTAAATGCGGTTGCGAGCCGTTCCATGCTGCCCGCCGCTTGACTTCAGCGTCAGGTGAAGCGACAGCTCGGGCGTATATCGCTGGAATATCCACTTGCTCGAACAGCACGCTGGCCACCATCGTATTCGAGGTTTCCAGTAGCAAGAGACCAACCATGCGCGCGAGCTCAACGACGTTGGCGGTTGGGTGACGACAAAGAGCCACCGCTGCATTTGCAACGTCAAGGGCAATCGTGGCAGTCATGCCCCGAGCGCCGGCACGTTTGTAGAGAGTCCCACCGCAGTCACAGCACCATTCAAGTCGTAATCGGGCGAGAGTTTTCGGCAATACGTTGCAATGTTTTTTGAGAAAGTCCGAGCGGGCAATGTCGCGCCAATATCCAGGTCGAGCGGCAATAAAGCGCGCTGCTACGCGCCACAAGAGCTGAATGGTTTCTCCTTTGGATGCAGCGGCAGCAGCCAGCGCTTGCACCAGACCAGAAGCAACACTAGGGTAAGCAAGCGCTCTTGAGGGAGAGATGTAGTCGGCAATCACGAGGTCCAGGAAACTTGCGCCATAACTGGCAACGGCCAAATCGCTGCTGCGGACGTGGGTCATGATCCAGGAAAGGCCGCCGAGGGGAGTGACCAGCAGCTCAGATGATTCCTTAACGCCTATGAGCAGGGTGGCGAGGGGCAAGATTAAAGCTTTAGGAGAACAGAAGGACCATACCTTCCTCGGGAGGAAATCGCCCACATCGTAAGAGCCGACCAAGGGCAGCTCCGTTGGCGTCCGCGCAGCGTCGAGCGCGCCTCGGACCCAGTTATTGCCTGTCCGGCCCAAAAGCCGTCCGCAGTGTCGGCCCGCATGGCCTCGAGGCTTTTGTTCTTCACGGCGCCAAAATTCATCATGGTGACATATATTTCATACGCATAGCCGTCGCCGTCGCCGGCAACGATGTCCATGACCCAGCCAGGACCGACCAGGCCAATCAGGGAGACCAAATGCAATGCTAGGGGCGGCGACACTTTGAAAACGTCGTGCAGCAGCTCGATATAATCATCGCTCCCGAGGTTAGTATTCGTCAGGATTCAAAAAGTCGCAAATGATTTGCAGGAGCGCCTAGCCGGAGCGCGTAGCGGCGATTACGGTGAGGCCGGCACAAGAGGCGGAGCACCACCGAGCAGACGACCTTGCTCGGGTCTATTTTGTCTGGTTCCTCGTAGAAAGTAAAGCGGGCGCTCCTGGCCTTGCCACTGCCAACAATATCGATGATAGCGCGTGTGGTGAGGTCGTGTTTGAGGATGATGGGAGTCAACTTGACCAGGCAGCGCGAGGTGACGCGAAGCGCCAGTATGGCCGAGAGGTCCAGATGCGTCGATACGCGACCAAGAGTTCGTTTGGGAGCAGTTTACCCATCTAGATGTTGACTCTGAAGGAGCTGTTGACGGCAGCCAGATACAGCAGGATTAAACTCCTCTTTACTCTTAAGCGCGACGGCCGCCAGGCAACTGGGAACGGTGCTGTCCCTTGTTATTTTTCTGAATCCGCTTCTTATTGCTACTCTGCTTCTGGATCTGCTTGGTCGTCGGGGGAAGCAATAGGCAGCTGCGACACCATCCACTGCGGCGCCGACTGCGCATCAAACAGTCAAAGCGCCCGAGAAGAATGCATGACTGAGAGGATCACGGATCAAGGATCAGGCTTTCTCGCACTCTTTTTTCACTGGTTCATAAATGACTTCGGCGGCCACGCACAGCCTCCTCGTCCAATTCCGCCTATACCCGCTCCCGATGCTATTCGACCAAGGTGAGGTGATTATCCAGCAGCTCTTTCAGGCCAGCAACAATGACGGTACATCACATCTCTTGTTATGGTCGACTGGCTCTGGGACCAGGGGCTCGCGGTCGAACCGACTGGCGCTGGTATGCACCGGATATTACAGCGTTCATGCTCATCCCAGTGCGGGTCCTGCCGGCGATTCACGCGTGGGCCATTGTCAAAGGAATCGTCCTGGTCCGTGCATTAAGAGCGCCCGATCCGCTTCTTGTTGCACTCAGAGCCTCGGACCTGACGGCAGCGACCGCGATCTACGACGAAAGGATCTCGGGCACACCGTCCGTCCAGTTCACCGGCAATCTCGTCAAGTAGGCATGGGGACGTGCGCGTAATGGACTGGGTGTGGACACGCGCCCACCTCCGGCGCTGGGACTCGAAAACGCACGCCACGATGGCACTTGCGAGCGGGCACCCAGAGTTGCTCGCGTGGTGGTGGCAGCGGTACCTTGAGCTCCGCGATAACAACACCAATTCAACGGTCGGGTTCACGGCCACCGATGGAATCAGCGCGGCAGTGTCGGGCATTTTTTCCCCGCTCACGTCGGTGCAGTGGTTGTGGGACATGTCGCACGCGCACCCGGCCGACTTTGCGTGCGACTGGGACGCGGTGCTTGTGCATGGAATCGCCGTGTTTAGCACCAGGCGCCCCTTTGATCTAGAAGTGCTCGAATGGTGGTACGCAAGGATCCAGGAGCGCGGGATCAAACTCAAGTGGCCGCGTGCGCGCTGTGTACAAAGCGTCCAGCACGAGCAGCTCGATGTCCTCGAGTGGCTCTGGAACCGCCGCGACACCATTGCCATCGACTGGGACCCGTACATGATCCGCTTTGCGTTCTGGTCCGCCAATCTCAGCGTCTTGGAGTGGCTCTGGGACCGTCGCGCCGAGTTGGGCGATTCCCCGCAGCTGAAACCCGACTGGAAGATTGATTTCCGCAAGACGGCGGCCAAAAAGCTGGTCGTCTATCAGTGGTGGGAGTCGCGCACTGGCGAGCGGATCCCGAATTCCGCCCTCTCTGAGAGCGGCCGGGGGCTCTTCTTTGGCTATCACCCGCCCGCCGTCGCGTGGTGGCTCGCAAAACTCGATGGCATGGACTGCGACCAAACCGAGACGGCAATGTGCGATGTATTGGCACATGTGCAATCGCCAGTGGCACTGGAAGTGTTGGCAGAGTACGCTGATCGGCGCGGTATTTATTTTGCCGGGCTCAAACCTCGAAGCACCCAGGATCGCATGGTGCACCTGTGGTGGTCGGCGTACTTGAGTCAACCTCAATAAAATGAACCCCTCTTTTTTATATCTTGGCTTTTTGGTTTTCTGATCCAGGGACTCGATTCCCATCAGGTCCCGAGTTCACACCGCAAACTTTTGGAGCAGTGTGGGAAGAGACGGTGTATGAACCGCACTTGCCCTTTTCGTTTACTTTGACCGCAGACAATCCAGTTTGCGGTTACGTTGGAGTCGCCGGTACAAATAGCGAGCAAGGATCCATCCACAGCACACTACCCAACCAGCACAACAACACCTTCTCGCACACACACATACAAACCACCATGTCCACCGCAGTCTTCAACACCATCACCATCCTCGATCCGATCGTCATCGTTGACAACTCGGACGGCAACGACACCATCGTCGCAATCAACGGCTCCGACGGCAGCCACTACGACCCCAAGGACGGCCAGTACTACCCGCCGCCACCGACCGACGACACCTCGGCGGGGGCATCGGCGGCGCACCCGGCTGGGCAGCACGCCATGCACGACGGATCGCACCACATGGATCACCACAACGACCACCACGATCACCACGACCACCACGATCACCACGACCACCACGACCACCACCACGACCAGTCGCACCACATGTCGGGCCACTCGGTGCACGACGGCGGGGCGACGTACCCGACGTACCCGACGCACCCCGACGACGGCGGCCACTACGTGCACCAAGACGACGGGTCCTGGGCCGTCGGCAAGTACGAGGGGCCCGGTACCGGGTTCGACAACGGCCAGTACCATGGCCCCGGTCCGCTCGACCAGTACTCGGGCGGGTACCACAACAACCAGGACCACGGGTCGCACGATGTCAGCGGGTACGCGGTGGATCCCAGCGCCGCCCACGTCACCACGTACGACCACGTGGCGACCACCCACGATACGACCGACTACTCGCACATGGTGATGGTGCACCCAGTGCTGTAATAGATGAGTCATTTCCAAATACAAGTCATTCCTGCTTTTGACTCTAAAATACCCAAAATCCGGATCATTGCCGAGGATGACTTGCATGATAATCTAATGAAGTTTTTTTTTATTGTTCTTCAACCAAATCACAAAGAAGAGCCAAAATGGGTCTGCCACCACCTCAGTGCGCTTCAGACCACCAACTGCGCCTCGAAACTGGTCGGTCGCATCCCATCCGCGCAATTGGCAAATTCTCCTAACCAGTTCCAAGTGAACCAGCCTGGTAATGGGTGGATGAATTTCAAAGGAGCGGCAATTCGATTCGATTCAGGCGCATCGCACAAACCCGGACCCAGAACCACGCAGTGCCGACTGTTGGGGCCGCGAGTAGCATATCAAGTGCGCAGTACCCTGCATTTGTTGGCTCGCCAAGTTGGCCAGTGACCACCCATCCAAGGGCATCGCAATGAAGTGCGCCGCATTTTGGCACCCTGCACCGTCGCATCGATTCTGAGGATTTTATTTTCCAGCGACGAGGATCAGGGGTAGCTC
>MU624951.1:0-16256 GCA_025349905.2 Blastocladiella britannica
TTTTTGTTAATGACGACCATTCCATATACTGGCGTATAAACAAGGGTGTAAGGTGAGCGCCGTACCTCCGGCAACAGCACCGCAGCTGGTGGGAGGGCAACATGTGCAATTATACGATGGGTCAGCGTGTGGTCCCTTCATACCAATAACCAAAAACACCAAGGATGAAGTAGGCGTACATGAGGTACTTGAGCTGCTGACGCTCGACCGCCACGACCAGCGAGTTGTCGTCGTCTTCATTGTCCTGATCATCATAGTCGTCGTTGTCGTCGTCGACAAAGCCTTGGCCATTTCCATTGTCCTCCATAGTGCCACTACTGTTGCCCTCATGGTGCGGGTGGTGGTGTGGGTGCGAGTGGGACGACGCGTGATCCGGCGGGCGTAGCAGGACGGTGGGCACCTGTCGCGGAATCGACGAGGTGGACGAGGTGCGAGGCACGTCGTCCTCTTCCATTTGCCTGAGCCAGATACGCGCTCGTAGCCGGGCCAGGGACGACGACGTCGGCGAGGACGGTGGTTCTTCTTGAGAGGCCATGATATATTTTTTTTTGGCAGACGGTGCAGTGCTCTCTTGCTCGTTGGCTCGAGGGGCTTCGTGTTTTTTTCTACTGGGACTCGTCTGCTGAAAGGGATCGCGCTTCGCTCTCTTTCGAAGTCAGTTCCCCCTTCCTCTTCCTCTTCCACGGCTATTCTGTCTGGTCTGGGTCTGCTGCTGCACTGCACTGTCGGAGAGAGATCATTTCACCCTCCAGAAAGTGTACATCTGCCAGCCAGTGCGGTGCCAAGTGCCTTTTTCCACTTCAGATCCTGCTTGCCCCTGCCTGCAGCCTATGCCAGTCCCAGTGTCCTCGTTCCCTCCACCACTCCCATTCCCCCTCAATCACACCCTCCGCCTTCTCTGTCTTTTTCCTTACCCCCAACCACTGCGACGACGAGGATCCTTTCCCCACCCATGGCGACGCTCTCCTCTCCTCCACCAGCTCCCCATGTGCTAGCCGCCTCAACGCCGTATCTGGCGGCCCTCGCCGCTTCTGCGTCTGCCTCCGCCGCCATTTCCACCTCGCAGCTGCCCGACCAACAACACCAGCAGCAATTGCGGCACCAGTACCATCAGCAACCGCACCAACCGCAACTGGCCTCGTCTCTCCCGCCCGCAGGAGCAACAGCATCCCCTTCGCCGCGCGCCGTCACTGCACTGGACCCTCTCTCGGAGTCGGACCTGTGCGACCTCCTGGTGCGGTTTGCGACTCTGCCCGCGCCGCCCGTGCTGGCCGCCGGTGGTCCCGCCCCACGCGACGAGCGCGCGACCCAAGCGCTCGACCGGATCGCGTCGCGCGTCCACTCGCTGATGGCCCGCGACTACGAGGTTGCCGCCGTGGCCAACACCTGGTGCCCGACGTACCCGCCGCGCTTGCTGATTCCGATGCGGGAGCGCCAACAGAGCAGTAGCACTCCGGTGAACGACCTGGAGGTCTTGGTGCCGCTGTTCCGCAACTCGCGGTTCGCCCGCGCCCGCTCGCGGTTCGTGGTCCCGGTGCTGCTCGTCAATGGCCGCAACGTCTGCCGGTCGGCCACGCTCTCCAACGAGGCCGAGGTACTGTTCAATACCTTCAACGAAAAGACGCGCAATCTGTTCTACGGCGCAACTGGCGGTGGGACCACGTCGCCCGGGTCAAGTGTGCCGCGTGGGAGCACTCCGCCGCCGCCGGTCCTGCCCACGGTCGAATCCAGCAGTCCCGTCAGTCCGCCCTCCTTTGCGAGTCGGAGCCGAGGGTGCGTTTATTTTTATTTTTATTCATTCGTTTTGGATTTTGACTGTGCTGACAAATTTGAAAACACAGTGCCAGTCGACCAACCAGCGATTCTGAGGACGAGCCTGAGCAGCATCAGCAGCAGCAGCAGCAGCAGCGCTCGGCCATGGAAAAGCAGCGGGCAGCCGACATTGCACTCCTTCGCGAACTCAATGTGACCGAAATCTTTGACCTGATGGTACGTCTAGCTCAATTGACTGGACTGGACTGGATCAAATCTTACCTTTGATATGGCCAGGTCGAAAATCGCAAAGTCAAGTACGGCTTCACCGTCACTTCGTCGGAAAAGGCCGACGAGCAGAACCGGTACCAGGACTTTCACGTTCTGGCGATCCCGTTCCCCGGGGTCGAGTTTTACCGCGCATTCAAGGACAATGGGTACTGCGCGCGGCACCTGCGCTTTGACTGGACGCAGGCATTTGCCGACGCCGAGCTCAATGTCTCACGGGCGGCGGTTTTGACGCTCATGGGCTCTGCTGATACCTCTGCCCTTTCTTCAGCTGTCTCGCCGGCCGCGACTGCTGCTGCTGCTGCTGCTGCTGCTGCACGCGTTCCTCTGTCCTTGCGCGATCCAACGGCGTGGACTGCTTGGCGGTCCTGGGATGTACGCTGCCATCAATCTTTTCTTTTTGAAAACTTCTAAAAACTTTTGGCCAGATCATCGAAATGTCTAAACGCTACGTCCAGCTGATTGTGCACTCGCTTGCACCGCCTGGTCCTGATGAAAACGACAAAAACCCGAAAACGCGCCCCGACCCCGGTGTGCTGATCCACTGCATCTCGGGCTGGGACCGGACCCCGGCGTTCGTGTCCTGGGTCCGACTCTTGATGTGGGCCGAGGGACTCGCGCACGCATCGCTCTCGGCAGCAGAGATCCTATACTTCACCGTCGCCTATGACTGGATGGCCTTTAACCACCTGCTCGCCGACCGCACCGCCCGCGGAGAGGACATCTTTTGCTTTTGCTTTTACATGCTCCTGTACATGCTCGACGACGACGAATTTGCCGTGGCCAACTGTCACCGTACTGCTGGTCCAGCTGCGGTTGGAGCACCTTCTGCATTGGGCACAATGTTGGGCGAGCACAGCGATCGAAACGGAGCTGCGCCTGTGCACCCACTAACATCGGCCATGGCAACGGCGCCGACGGATTCAGCAACCAGCACGGATGCGACGACAACTCCGTCCATGTCCACTGCGCCGATCGACCTCCCTCCTCGCACCGTTGCGAGCTCTCGCACTCTGCCCGTTGATTCCATGCCCCTGTTCTCGTCGTCGAAACCCGTGGACGTTCCTCGGCCCTCCATGGCTGCCTGGTCTTACTCGAGGCAGCAACAGCAACAACAGCAACAGCAACCAGCGCCGCGCCGCGGACTGGCAGCCACGTCTTACTCGCCCAGCAGCATGTACGCCCAAATGGCGCCGGTCGCACCGACTGCTGCGGCCTACGCGATTCACTCTGGCAGCAATGGTGTCGAGGGCGGTGGCGGCATTCACATCCACTCGGGCGACCTCACGCTTTCGGGCACATCCCCGACGCCGTCCACCATCTCCAACATGTCCACGCTGTCTGAGCCATGTGAGCTCCCGGCTGCAACCATGTTGGTGTCGCGACGACACGGCGCTCCCATGCACAGTCCTGACGTAGGCGATATTGGACACCCCTCCACGTCGTATTTCAGTGTTTCCCATGGCGCGAGCGGCGGTGCTGCTGCCACGGCCGCTCTTACGACGCCATCGTCGGGGACTGCACCCGTCGACATTACGGCCAATGGCACTCCGCCAGCGCCTACCACCACATATTCGTCGTCATGGCAGCTGGTGTCGGACGGGAACTTATTGGGCTCGTCGTGGATCTCGTCGAGCCAGCGGCGGCAGTCGGACGTGGGGGTGGCTCACTCGGCGACGGGCTCGGCACCTCACTACCACCACCCTCAACAGTATCAGCAATACCGGGCTCCCGTCCCCGAAACGCCCTCGTCCACTTCGCGGCGCGTTCTGGATGGCCGCGGCGACGACCCGTCCTTGTCTTACCGTGCCTTTTCTCAGCTGACCGAGATGCAAGGCGCCGCCCAACCTCCACTGCCGCCGCCGCCGGCAATGGTGCCGTCGCTCTCAACGCCGAGCCGCATGTACATGCCGCTGCCCGAAACTGAAATGTCGCCGTTTATGGCGCCGACAGTGGTGCCGTACCTCCAGTCCCAGCAGCAACAACAACGGCACCAATACTATCACCACGCGTCGTCGCCGACGAGCCCACCCATCTCGCCGCCGGCGTCCCGCCCAAACAATCCCAACCGATGGTCGTGGACATCGGCCGACGCCAGTGACGTCCATCACTCCCCACACGATGCCGGAGCGGCGGCGGCAGCAGCAGCGCGGACTCTGGGATCGTCGCTGACCTCTGAAGACTCGGCCACCATGGGCGTGCTGATTGGGGTGCCTTCGCCATCGCCGTCGTTGTCGGCGTCGGGAAGGGGCCGATGGGTGGCGAATGGCGGCCATCATCAGCAGCAGCACAGTCCAACACCTATACTGCCGGCGGCAGCCGCAGCTGCTGCATCAGCAGCAAATGGAGTATTGGGGTCTTCGCCACAGCAACAGCAACAGCATCAGCACCAGCACAGCGGCGACAAGGGCGAGTCCCCACCGACTCTGGGCCGCGGCCGGCCACGCGCGCCATCCACGTCGCTGTCGCAGTCGTCGTACCTGCGCACCGCCATGCAGCGCCGATCGCACGACGCCATTCACAGCGGCGGCGGCGGATACAGTCACAGTCACAGCCCGAGCATGGGTCGCAACAGCAACCATGGGAATGGCGTGATGACAGCTGCACCTGCCCCGATGACGTTTGGCGCTGCCGGTGGGGCCGCACTTCCACCGGGTCCCGTGTCACCTGCAAGCGAATCGAGCGGCGCAGGGTCGTTCGTGTTTGGGGTGTCGCCGCTGGACGCCGAGTCGCCGCCCACTGTGCTTCCGACCGCCGTGGCAATGGCCTCACAGCATCATCATCATCGCCACCACGACGCATCGCGGTCGTCGACTGTTGGACGACCTGCCCTTCAGCGCATTCCTACCACCGTGGCCCCCCCAAGCACTGGCTCTGGCACTGCTGTCATGGCCGTGACGGTCGATAACGATGCCTTGCCTGCCGCCAATGCATCCCCCGTCATCTTGTCCACCCACGACATTGTGCGGCTCAGCGGGTGCGTGTGCTGCCAGTCGGTGCCCACCGCGGACGCAGGGTACAGCGGCGCCGTGGCTGAGACGGCGTCGGTCGTTGACGAGGATAACCTGTTTGCCATGGACGGGTCGCTGTTGATTGTGGCACCCGACGCTGCCTCGGACCCGGATATGACCATGTCGTCGGTTAGCGGCGACGAAGCTGCAGCGACCGACGCGACGGCCGGGTTGGTCGACCTGGTGACCAATCCTTTGGGTCCTGGACTCCATGATGACGACGATGACGACGATATTCGGTCGGATGGGACGTCGCCGCTCTTTGACGATTTCACGAAGCGTTCAGTCGGTGCGGAACCGGTAGCTACTGCATCTGGATCACCACCGCTACCTCCGGTCTTGTCGCGCCGAGCACAACGACTCCTGGAAGTGCGCAACCTGTTTGTCCGCGTGTACGGAACCAGCGTTCCGTCCACATTGGTACCCGCGAGTAGGGTCGGGTCGGCTGCTGCCGCGGCGACTGCTGGTGGTGCCATGGGCCAGCGCCACGCGGCGCAGACTGGGTTTTGGACGGGCGGGGTGACAACTACTGTTGGTGTCGGGAGCAGCAGCGACGGAAGACGTGAAGGCCCCCGTACCGCTTCTGCATCTCGGCACTCGGCCCCGGCTCTGGCAGCGGTAAGCCGAGGGTCGGCACCATCACCGTCCCCACCGCCGTTTCATGCATCGTCGTCCGCGGCCGCTCCTCTCGATTGGCGCGATGCTGCCCCCGCCGCGGCATCAACGACATCAAATGGTGGTGGCGCGACCATGCGCCCATCTACCACGCCCGTAGCGCCGGCGTCGACCACCAGCGCCTGGTCGTGGATGTCTCGCATTACGCGCACCACCGCCGCCGCCTCAACCGACCCGGGGTCCACCGCTACCGGCGGGATCGTCACCAGCTCCTCCACGCCATCCACGGCATCCTCGTCCCCTTCCTCATCGTCGCCACCGCCTCCCATGGCACATCCGGCGCCGGCGCCGACGACGCGGATGTCAGTCATGGGCCCGACGTTTACGATGCCAAGCACGTGGCGGTCGATCGCGCGCACCGTGTCACCGGCAACCTTGTCGTCGATGGGTCCGCCCCCACCGCCTCCGCCGCCGCCCCCGCCGCCGCCGCTCGAGACACTGGTGCCGATGGCGGTCGGAGGACCGAGCGAGTCGGTCGCACATGGATATCGGCGGGACGGTGGGAGTGCGAGGCGGTAATACGCGTGTGTTTATATTCTTTTGAATTTTGTTTATACATCCCATAAGATCTTCGTCTTTGTCTTGGTGGGTCGAGGCCGCAAGGTGTCTAGTGAGTTTATGGATTGTGTCTCAAAACCCAACTTGGTCCTTTTCTTGCCATGCTTCCTTTCTCTTTGCCTTCCTTTTAATGGAGTGGATTGAACGACCTCATACTAAAAAAGACGACGGCAGGCAGGCCTCCTGCACTCTTTGTCCGTTTATTGCTTTTGTTCGCCGGCTATTTCCATTTCAAACCGCTTTTGGAATGCACAGCACACCGCGACAAGGCGAGAACGTCTTTATGATGAGAACGGCTCTCGTAAAACAACAACCAAGCTGACCGACATTGCAGACAATTTGTTGCGACGTTTTTCCAAGGCAAAGATGCCGGCCACACCCTCCGCACGAGCACCAAGCCAGCGTCGAAGGGGGGGGCTGGTCTCATTGTGGGCGAAGCCTGGTCGAAGGGGGTGGGAATCATCAACCTGCTCTACTCGGCTCACTTCAAAAACTTATGAATGCATTTCCCACCTCAAAAATTCTATTCAAAACGCGAGTAATCACCATGTACAGCCGAGACCGGTCGCTTGTGCAAGCTGTGGCTCGGGCCGTTCTGAAGTAACTGGATCGCGTGGAGTCCTCCTTTGTGGGGTCGATTGCGGCAATGGCGACAACAACAGCTGGCGGCCCAAGACGTGCGCCTGCCAAGGTCTAGGTTCTCGACGGCCTTGACGGCGCTTTTCTGAGAATAACGGCACTTTGAGAGCACTATAAAAATGACGACAGAAGCGTGCGTGTACACGGCAGCGGTTGAAGAAAGGAGGAAGCTCATCCATTCACATTTCCATTGCCGCCGCTGCTCTCTCTAAATCACTCGGCGGCACACTTGCACGCATCGTTCTCACTCACTCACACACACACACACACACACACACACACACACGCTCGCCAATCAATGTGCACTGGCCCAGCTTCGAGATCGTGCACACGCAAGCAGTCCACTTCAAGACCAAGACCAAGGGCCTGATGCAGTGCACACCAACTACGGCGACGGCTCTTTATGAGCAGCCCCTCCAGCCGAGAACAAGGCGATCCTTTTTCACATTACACACCTTCCTAATTTCGTTGCTGTCGGTTTGTCATTTTTCTCCCGTTTCGCCCACCCTCTCTATACATGCCGTTATATTTGCAATATATCTGCACCTTTTTGGATCAATTTCAATAACGAATGCTAAAAAGGGTGTCCTCTTTGTTTTTGTTTTTTTTTGCTACCAGGATCCGTGGTCAGGCACAAAAGACGTATGGGTGCTTCGCTCACGGCACGGCTGCAGCGATCCTCTGGACAAGTTAACTTTGACCACTGTTTCACCAAAGCTTTGGGAGGCGTTGAGGCAAGGCGGGCCCATCGGCGCGGGGCAAGGAGATAGTCCACAACCGTGGTGGACTGGAAAACGTGCAGCAGGGGCTCAGGCTTCAAGCTGGTTATGCGCGCGTTCCATTTGCAGTTGATTGAGTAGTTAGCTGCAATGTGGTAGAGGTAGTTTCAGGCAGGAGCAGGGAGACCGAGTGAATGCGGTATCTGCTTGGACGAAAAGTAGTTTATCGCCTTACAATTTGAGTTGACGATTTGCTCAGTGCCCCACGAGACTTGAATTGATGGCGCATGGCGGCAGAGGTCAGCAAACTCGGCGTTCGTTGCGGCCAGGTGCGGGGCGGGGCGGCTGCATTCCAGAATGCCCGTGAGGAGCTCGGGTGGCAGTCGGGAAATTGCATTGCTGTAGTTTATTCGCAAGGCAGAGAACAGGTTCTTGGCCAGTTTGAGTGCATGCGGCAGACGCTTTTTGCTCGGGGGTGTAATTTGCGGCAATGAGATTGTCAGCATAATTGTCGAAATTACATGTACGCAAGAGGAAGAGAGTGGACTTAAACCCAAAAATGGAAGGTCTATGAAAAGAAAGTGTCTAAAAAGGATTTCAGCGGACATAAGCGCGTATTAAGACAAACGTGCACGCTGTCGACACACATGATCGCATCAGCAGTGGCCCTGTCGCCATTGGCAGCAATGGCTATCTGCGACTTCAACGTTGTCGGCAGCGGCCGTTGCGGACGTGGGCTCTGGCGGCGGGGTCATGGGCTGCTCCAGCGTTTGTACTACCACCAGCTCCAATAAGTTGACCATATGATCGTCAGCGGGAGGCGCGCTACAGTTGCCTGAAGACTCCGATATTGCCTTGTCAATGCCGACGTGATCAATGGGGATTGCCTTGGAAAGAAAAAAATGTAAATGTATTACAGGCTTACAAGAACGGCTCCAGGTTCATTTCCAGCACCGTGACGGGCAAGTTGACCTCGAACGCCGTGACAACTTCCGGGTGCAGAATTCCAAATTGACCAATGACTTGGCCCTGGTACACGACGTCGGCCTGACGACCTGGAAAGAACGTCTCGGAGAACGATTCCCGGATCGAGTACTCGGACAGGGGCACGTTGAGCATTTTCATGAGCCGGCCCAGCACGCCGTGAATGATTTCAAACCCGGACGACTTGTTGGCGTAGGCCACGCACACGCGGCGCTCGTTGCGGGCGCGGCGTTCCTGCGACTCGTCACGTAGCACCACATCCGAGACCTCAAACACGTTCAGCGGCAAAGGGCGCGACTTGTTTTCGCGCAACGTCTTGAGAATGCCCGGGAGCAGCGTGGTGCGCACCACCTGGTACTCGACGGTCTTCGGGTTGGCCAGCACCACGGCCTCCGATCCGGGGTCCTCGCGGCGCAGGTACGCGTAGTTCTCGTCGGTCGAACACAGGGTCAGCGGAAGCACTTCCGAGTAGCCCGACAGCGCCAGTTCGCGGCGAATCAAGTCCGACAGCTTGTTGATGGGCAGCGGCTTGCCGACGGTGTTGACGGTCGGGACGGTTTTGGTGATCTTGTTGTACCCATAGGCGATGGCCACGTCCTCCATGATATCGCACGCGTGCAGGACATCGGACCGGGTGATGGGCACCGCGACGTTGACCGTGCGCCTGTTGCGGGCCAGCGTCGACGGCAAGCCCATGCGTTCCAGGTACTCGACGACCTCGTGCGCCGACAAGTCCACCCCAATCGCCGACGTGATGTAGTCGATCTCGGCCGACATGGGCCGCGACGACACGTCCGGGTACACGTGCATGGTGCCGTCCGGGTACACGACCTCGACGGGCTCGACCGAGAACGGGTGCTCGCAGTACTGCGAGTAGGTGGCGATGATGGTGTTGAGCACGATCTTGGCCTTGGTCAGGTCGGTGGCCGTGCACTCCACCAGCACGTTCTTGGTGTTGAGCGTGATCTTGGAGTGGTCGCCGTTGATGATGGGCGGGAGCGAGCACACCACGCGATTGGCGTCCAGGACCACAGGGTACACGGGCGAGTGCTCAATGATCGGGAGGAACTTGGCAATGTGCTTGTCGTTGGCCCGGAAGTGCGCAAACATGTCGGGCGCCGACATGGGCTGCGTCTGGTTGAGGGCCGCAAACTTGATCTTGGACGGGGCAAGCGCCTCGTACGTGAACGGGCCCTGCACCGTGTCCAGGTCGTGGGTGCCGATCGCCACCAGCGTGCGGCGACGGCAGATCGTGTGGTGTAGCTTGTCCTGCATGGCAATGAACGAGTCGTACATGTCCGGAGTAAAAGTAATGTTGCGCAGCACTGCGCCGACAATGTGAGGGCGGATTTGTTGCGTCTACCATTTGTTTGGTTGTTAGCTCTTGTTTTTTGGCAGTGCAAAATAATGAAAGGACAGTAGTACCTCCTCGCCAATGGTGATGCGGTGCAGGGCAGTGCGCTTGGGCTTGGCGACCACAAAGGTGGGCGGCTTGGCGAGGCCGAGGAAGATGCGGAGCGCGCGTGCGATGCCCTCGGGGCAGAGGAGATCGTAGCTGTTTTTTTCATGACGCGTTAGGTATTTCCAATACAAAGAAAAGAGAGGATTTAAAAGTACCGGTTGGCAGGAATGTCGATCTTGTACAGAGGCTTGTCCGAGAGCCCCTGGGCACGCGCTGCCGCCTCGCCAATCTGCTCAATGGCCATGGCGAGCTCCGAGGTCTGATTTTGTTATTCTGTGTGAGTACTTTAGGTACAACGAAAGAAAAAAAGATAAAGACACGTACGTCCTCCTCCAGCTCAATGCCAAACTCGAAGCAGAGCTCGCGGAATTCGTCAGTGGCTGTGTTGATTTTTGTTGGCGTTGTTAGTTGGTTGATTGTTGGAGCGCTATAAAAGCTGGGGACACGAAACTGTACGAGCGGCCAAGCTCCGAGAACAGGAAGTTCTGGTCAACGTTGACGGTCGGCATTATTTTATTGGCTTGTGTTTTTTTTTTTTTTCACGCTAGAGAGGGTTTTTGGGCTACCGCAAGACGGCTGCATCAACAAAAGACAAAAGAGTCAGTCACGCGAGGCAGACTAATATCAACACGCACTCATCAAACACTCGCGCATCGCTCTTTCACAAAACTACCCATATAAACATATGACCACCGCCACCACCTTCGACATCTCTGGCCGCGGCCTCAAGCTCGACACCGCCGCCGACGTGGCCGACCATGTCGCGCAGCTCGCGACCATGCCCGATCTGGAGACGGTCAACCTGTCCGGCAACACGTTTGGCGTAGGCGCGTGTCAGGCGCTTGCGTCCGCGCTGGCCGACAAGCATCGGCTGCGCGTGTGCAACTACTCGGACATGTTCACTGGCCGCCTCAAGTCCGAGATCCCGGATTGCTTGACGGCGCTGACGGGCGTGCTGATCAACAAGCCGCTGATGCACACGCTGGACCTGTCGGACAATGCGTTTGGTCCCGCCGGCGCCGACCCTTTGGTGCCGTTCCTGTCGCGCACCACCTCGCTGCACACGCTGCGCCTCAACAACAATGGTCTGGGTATTTCGGGCGGGACCACGGTCGCCGCGGCCCTCACGGCGCAAGCCGAAGCACACAAGGCCGCGGGCCGCAAGTCGCCGCTGCGTGTGTTTGTGGCCGGCCGCAACCGGCTCGAGAACGGGTCGGCGCCACTGCTGGCGGCAGCATTTGCGGCCCACGGCGGGCTCGAGCACGTGCAGATGCCGCAGAACGGGATCCGGCCCGAGGGCATTGCCGACGTGCTCGAAGCGCTGGCTACCGCCGCGCCCAACCTGCACACCTTGGACTTGCAAGACAACACGTTCACGGCGTCGGGCGCTGCCTCCTTAGCTCGCGCACTGCCCTCCTGGCCGCACCTGCGGTTCTTGAACGTCGGCGACTGCCTGTTGTCGGCGAAAGGCGGTCGAGTGCTGGCGCGCGCGCTGGTGCGCCGTCGTGGAACCAACTCGATTCAGACTCTGTTGCTGGGGTTCAACGAGATGGACGGCAAGGCCGCGGCATTGGTGGCGCAGTGGATCTCCGAGGGCGCGGGCGAGGCGCTGGTCAAGGTCGATCTGAACGGCAACTGCTTTGGCGAGGACAGCGACGAGGCGCAGGCGTTGCGGGACGCCATGGCCAGGTGGGACAAGGCGGACGCGTTGGTGGCGCTGGACGAGATGGAGGAGCCCGACTCGGATGTGGAGGAGGACGAGGAGGAGGACGAGGAGGAGAGCGATGTCGAGGATGAGAAGGACGCAGTACCCACTACTGCCACTGCCGCAGCGTCCGACAGCGCCGTGACCGACGCGCTCGCCAAGCAGCTGGAGGCCCTCGGCATTTGAAAGCGTATAAAAATATTTATTTGTATGCTCGTACTTGGTGTGCCCGTCATAGCAGCACGAAGCTGTCCAATACCATACAGGACTTTAGCGGGGACCCACCGACACAGGCCGATCATTCACAACCGGACGCCCCGCAATCAGCTCCTCGACCATGGCCAAGATGGCGTGCATGCGCTCGGCCTCCTCCGCCAACCGATCGAGCGCACTGTCGTCGTACTCGTCGTCGCCTACCGCCGCGGTCCCAGCGATCTGTCGCAGTGCAATCCCAACCAACACGGGCGTCGGCAAGCCGTGCCGGGCCACCAGCCGCGCCACATCGGCCGCGTAGACCGCATTGAGCGCCGACTCGGGACCCAGCAGTCGGCGGTCGTGCACGGGCACTGGCATCGCTTCTGATGCCTCCATTGATGAGGGGTCACCGAAATCGGCGAGGGAAGACGACGGAAGGAACTGCGTTGCCTCTGGTGCCGCGGGCTCGACCATGATCTATCGTCCTCTTGTCAGTCTCAGTCACCATGAAGAGGGAAAGAAATCATAGTGTACCAGCGACCCGACCTTGCCGAGCTGCGTGACCAAGACCACGGTGCGGTCGGCAAAGGACTGGAGCACCACGTTAGTGGGCAGGCCGAGGACCAGAGCCGCAGCCTGACGCGTCGTTGGGCCGCCTCGGGCCGTTGACTGTGCTCCTGCTGCCGGTGCTGGTGGCGGTGGTTGTTGGAATGCTGCCGTGTCGGCGAGAATCATATCTTGGAAATTTTCTTCTTGGAAAAAAAGCAGTCGCCGTAATGGACCCCAAGGCGATCCACACCACGCTCGCGGCCACCGGCCAGCTCGAGAGGTTCCTCTATCTGTTTCCTCGGTAAATAAAATAAACACCAATGTACAATTGAATTTGTAGCCTCAAGGAACAATTGCGCGCGCAGCTGGCCGAGGCAGGATGGAACGAGCAGGTCCGCGGCCTGATCCGCGAACACATCCGCCGCCAGGACCTTGCTACCGTGACCGTCGATTCGATTCTGGACGCGGTGCTTGCGCCTGCCCAAGGTACTCCTTTACCAATTTCTTTCAGCTGCTGCAATCTCATTCATAAACGAAATCAGAATCCGTGCCCGACCCCATCCGCACCGACCTCCTGCGCGCCATCACCGCTGCCGTGGACTCAAAACGAAACCCATCATCTTGAACACTTGAATGTATATATGTACTGAATAATATAAATCACGCACGCGCGGTGGTCATGGCCCGGCGCAATCCCAGCAGCATGAGCACCACCGCCAGTGCCCGCGATCCCGTCGCGTACCGCACGATCCACCGCACCAGCGGCAGCATAAACACTCGGTTCCCATAGTACTTGAGGACCGCCTGCGGGCCAATCAGACGGGGCACGGGTGGGGCGGGACGCAATGGTTCCGGTTTCTTCGCTTTTTCAGCAGATGGCACCGAGTGATGCAGTTCCTCCTCCTCTGCCTCGACCACTTGATCGAGTCCCAGCGATCCGTCCGAATCCGTACCCGACGCGGACGAGTGGCCCATATCGGCAATGGCGCTGTCGCGGCCAGTGACGCTTACTGCCGGTTTCGGTGGCGAAACTGCTGCCACCTCAACTGCAGCAGCCGAGACCGCCCGCGGCAGCTTAGGCCCTCCCACCAGCGACACCTGGTCAGCGTGCAGCATAGCCACAAGGTACTCGCCATAGACTTTGGTGGACCAGCGCGTGGGCCGCGTGCCCTCAAAGTGCGCAACGTGTCCACCGAGCCGGGTGGTCCCAATCACCACGTACGGGTTGTCGTCGGCGGCCGAGAACGGGATCGACTGGATTGGGGAGATCGGGTCGTCCAGGGCGTTCAAGCAAAACAGCGGGACTCGGACTATAATCACAGGGAACATGAGTCTTATTTCAACAATGGACAATATGGGCGTACCTCGGGAAATATAGTTGCTCGACGATGCCGCATTGTAGTAATCCTCGACCGTCAAGTACCCGCCCAGCACGCGCGTGACCCGGTCGTCAAACTCCCAAATGTGACGGGCAGCCATCACCTTGCCGTGGTGCACGCGCGGGTGCTTGGTGAGCATGCGCTGGTGGCGAGCGTACGCGGTCTTGAGATTGCCGGCCAGCGCCCGCGAGTACACGCGGGTCACGGGCGTCGACAAAATGTGGAGCGAGGACTTGAGAAAGTCAAACTGGTGTTTTCTTTTTTGGTCAGTTCCGAATGAGCAAACAGGAACAGAAGTGATCGTACGGGATTGCACACGCTGGCTGCAGCAACGAAAGGTGCGTTCTCTCCTTCTTCACCCAAAAACTATTTGATATGTCAGTTTACATATTTAAAATGGGAAAATGGATGAAGAAAATACCTTCACAAGCACATTAGAGCCAAGCGAAAACCCGACCGCGGCCAGCTTGGCGTCCGGAATGACTTTACGAATATGGCGCATGGCAAGTCGGAAGTCGTCCGTGTACGCGCCATTGTACAGCTGCGGGGTCAGCAGCTCGGTTCCTGCACACCCGCGGAAATTGACCACCACGCACCGAATCTGGCGCGGCGCCGATCCGAGGTAATGGCCCAGTTCCTGGACGTATGCTTCGTGTGATCCTCCGGTCAGACCATGCAAAATCACGACCGTGGGCGTGGTAGGGGTAAAAACGGCGTCGCCCATGGGTTTTGCCCAGTCCACGGCGATTTGGCCTCCATCCGGCGTCGCAATCATGTCCCTGCATATGTACACAGTATCAGTTTTAGGGCAGAAGCATGAAAAATCAAAAAGCAAAGTGCAGTTACCGATAGTAGTCCACAAGATGATCATTTTCCTGAATGGACGCGTAAAACGTCTGCAAGTGTCCAATCGGGAGGTACCAGGTCGGGCGAAAGGGCGTCTTGAGGGCAGGGCACATGACATCCAAGTACTCGCGCAGCGTCCAAACCGACGGCGGGCGAGCCGAGTCCAAGTCGCTGCGGCCCGAGACAATGCGCAGGTGCGGCGAGACGCTGTGTAGGACCAGCTCGCATGACCCGTGGACCTTGTTCCAATACGCAAGAAGGGCCAGCGCGATAAACGCCGCAAAGCACGTCAGCGAGACGAGGTGCGAAACCACGGTGGACGGCGCGGGCAGGACCTTGAGCGCGAGATCCAGAATATCGGATGCAGAGACAGACATGTTTCTTTGTCTTGTTGTCGAGGTTGTCGAGAGAGAGAAATCGCTGGTTGCACTTGAGCAGCTCGGATCCTCGGCAACGTCGGTTCGGCAAAGTGGAAGGAAGAGTGATTTGAAAGTATCATGACATCATCGCCTAAAATTATTGTGCTCGAGAACATATGTTTTCATTACCCAGGTCCTCGCTTTTGAACCTTTATTCACACCCCCTAAACATGATTTCACTCCGTTTTTCTCGAGATACCATACCATTCGGTACATTTGCTGCATGATCAGTTTATTTTGACTTATCGTCTTTTTTTTTTTTTTCGAATAGAGACTTGACGACCAAGGAAAGTTTCCTTGATTGCCGATCCGCCTTTGGCAACCGTGCATATTGTTTAGTACGTTGTCGACAAGCTGATTGATTCAAAGGCAGTCAGTCAGAAGCGTCCTCTTGCTGATGCAAAACCGCTCTATTCCTGCTTTAAATGCCGCCAAGTAAAAGACTCTGAAAGCACTGATCCTTTTCACATTCTTGTGCTACCACTTTTCTTTTCGAAAATGTAAGGCGACAAATTATGCACTTGTGCTTGAAGAGGGATTAAAAAGAAATAAACCGTCGTGCCTTGACCGCCTAGGCAAGGAAATGGGTGAATGAGAAAACTGCACAGCTGTTATATTAATCGGACCCAATCGGAACTCTTCCGTTTTGGAACAATGTGCACCTTTTATCGGACCCAATTCTGAACGAATATCGGACCCAATCTGGCCGAATAATAAATTTCAATTAATACTTGTCACGTGCCCTATAATACGCTGCCTGGTACGGCCGGCGGGCCCGTACCCGATCGTATTAGCTCGACCCCGGCCACTCCGACCTGCTCGCCCGCCCATAAAAAATCAGGTTGGTATATAAAATGGATTCATTCAATCGGCCCACCCAGCCCACCGCTCGCCCGCACTCGGGCCGCCATCCTCGTGCTCCTCGTCCTTGCCCTCCTCGACCGCCGGCACAAAAGCGCACACACAAAAGCAGCTGCTGCAAAAGGTTCGACCTTCAACTTCCTAGCCTTGGAGCCCGGGCCAGGAGAGACGATTTTGCCTGTCGAAAGGTTTGGTGTGTGAGCGATCAAGTTGC
>MU624952.1:0-16139 GCA_025349905.2 Blastocladiella britannica
AAAAAAAAAAAACTTGACCACGTGGTCCCCGATCGATTTGCGGCCGATTTTCTTGCTGGCGGCTACCTTATTGCTTTTCTTGCTGGTCTTCTTGCTCGCAAAGTGGTCGGCCGACGGCTTCTGCGACAGTGGGCGCGACATCGAAAAGCGGCCGGAAGCAAAAAGAGCGTTCATTATCGGAGCTATGAATTCCATAGGGACAGGGCGAGTTTGCAATGAATACAAAATTACGAAGAGCAAGGAAGGGCGAGGGAACGTACCAGAAAAAAGCGGACAAGTCAACTCCCTCCCTTGAGGATCAGATCCGGCAAAAGCTGCGCAACGACGTGCTCCTGAAGAATAGTTAAACGTAAATAGGAAGAAACTCACAGCACGAATGGACGGACAAGAACGCATGTACGAGACGACAAACAGCCTTGATCAACGCGAAGAATCGTGAAACGATGGCCAGCGCGACAAACGGGAGGCGTTGGGCAACCAATTTGAAATCGGAGCCAACAAAAGTACCACAGTTGTTCACGATTTTGCGACCATCGGGAATCCGACCAAGGGATGACTTGTTGAATGTCGTCGAGCCAAGCCGCTACTTTCAGGCCTTCCTCCTTGTCCCGAATCTTGTCAAAAAGAAGTGCAACGACTTGCTTGATGTTCCCCCAGTGGCGACCAGTGGAGGAGATCCTGGACCGTGTCCTTGTGCATTTCAACGGGTGGGAGCCGGCGAAGGCGATTGTACGCGCGACCGCAAAAAAAAAGAAACAAAATAAAAGAGATGTTTGAGACATTGGATCGTACATTCAAAACAGCATCGTAGAACGGGTTCCCGATCGAGCGATACCATTTCTCCTGCCCATACCAGGACGTAATCGAGACCGGTGTGACCAGTCGCGGTCAAGAAGAACGTGAGCACCGAAATCGTCTGGGCGAGCAAAGGGGTCGTCCCCATCCCCTGGCGCGGCTGTGGCGGGACTCTACATTTGATGTTAAAAAGGTGTCCTGGTACGATTGGCCCAAAGGAAATATATAAAAGGTAATCCTTGACGTACACCGCCGGGAAACCACCTCCTCGAAGATGCTGGGGGTGGGTGCACGAAAGAGAAACAACGAAAACATGCGATCAAGACAAGTACCAGAGAAAAAAAAGCAAAGAATAAAAAAAACAATACATTTACGCCCACGGCGCCTGCACCTCGATCGACACGCACTTGTCGTCGACAATACCTACACTGCCATCCCAGTGCGCAGTGAACGGCGCAAACAGGCTCTGGCGCAACGTGTATGCCGCCACCAAGGACTTGGCATCGGCAATACTGGTCAGCATGCCGCGATCGAACACTCCCTCAAGTCTGTGCCACAGGGTGGGGTTGTTGGAGATCTTGCCGTCGTCAAAGATGCCCATGACCACCACGCGGAACTCGGGGGCGTCGGTCGCGAATGCCCGAGAGAGCGCCTCGCCCACAGACTGGGTGCATGCACTGGGCGCTGGCAGACTGGCTCCGTCCGATTCGGTCACGGTGCCCTGCGCATAGCGTACACTCGTATGATCAATCTGCCATGCCTGGGCGCGAATCGAGTCCGACGACGACGACGACGGGGGCATGTCGATCGTTGCAATTACTACGCCGTACCGACTCGCAGCTGCATTGTCGAGGATCGACAACCGGACCGCCGCCAATGTCCCGCCAATGCGCACGTCCATCATAGCGGTGGCGCGTTCCGAGACCGTGACGGTAATGGACCGCGCGGCCGAGCACGCGTCGCGGTGGCTCGCCGCCAGTGCGTGTGCGGGCACGTCGTCGGCGATACACATGACGCATTTCACAAACTCGTGGTCGCACTCGTGGTGTAGGTGGTGCAGATATTCAGTCCGAGTGATGGTCGCTTTACACCCGTCGTCACCATCACCGGCGTGCGGGCACGGCATGCGCAGCGAGAACTTGGGGCACTCAGGCCCGCCGCGGACACCCACCAGGAAATGCGCCGTCAGCTCGCCCAACTTGAGCCCGGTCTCGGCGCAGCCCATTGGGCACGTCATGGGCAGATCGACCGGCGCTTCCGCCAGCGAAAACACATTCATCGGCGGCTTCTTGCTTGCATCATCGCCGTCTTTACCGCCATCGATATCCACGTCGTGCTCGCTCTCCGCCGCAGACGACGCCTCGCAATCGCCGAGCATGTGGCCGAGGCAAGCCCGGAGATTTGGTGCCACGTAATCGCAGTCAAAGCACGTCGCACCACCATCGTCATTCGGCGCAATCAGCGACCCGGTGCATGCGTTGGCCCAGTGCCGCGGCAAGTCGGCGGCAGGAGCGACAGTCGAGCACCCGTCGAGCCCGCATACGATCGATTGCTTGGAGCACGTCGACAGCAAATGCTTGGGCATATCGGCGACCGACATTTTGGTACGGCAGCGACGGCAATGCACAGTGGCGGCCGTGCGCTGCGGGCACTTTTGCATGTGCGCAAGAAGCTCTGAGCGTGGCATGCGCTCGGGGCACATCCAGCAGCAGACCAGCGATGCCACACAGTCAGAGATGGCGTGGCGCGTGCGGTCCCTTTGGGCAATCAGCAGGTGGCCGGGCGGGCAATCCACACACGCCACGGTGGCCACCTCGCACTCGACCGCCTCGTGGTAACTCTGCCAGTTAAAGTGAACAGGCAGGCTGCACTGCCGGCACGGGGACTTGAGCGCCTCGCAAAAGTACTTGAGGTGGTGGTGCTCGAGCGCCGGCTCGGCAAACTTGGCCCCGCACCCACCTCGGCACACCACGTGCATGGGCACAAACTCGTCCGATTGCATCAGCAGCTGTTCCTCGGCAAACCGGCGGCATGCGTCCAGGTACAAGGGATCGGTCGGGTCGCGTGCGAGCATGACGATTTCTTGTGCCAGAAGACGGAGAACGTTGGCGCCTTGGTCGATCACCCGCTGCGCTACGTCTTCGGAATCGTCGACCGTCGCCACGGCCAGACCAACGTCTTCAAAATGATCGGCAAGGAAATGCTGCGCTTCCTCACACTTGAAATATTGGACGTTGCACCCGTCCACCGCGCACTTGACCTCGTACTCGGGACAATCGAGATCGAGGTGCTCGGCCAGGTCGCCCATGATGCCGGTCTTGCATGCTGGGCACATCTTGATTTTCGTGTCGCAGGCGACCGTGAGGTGCTGGGCCATATCGGGGAGCGGAACAAAGGCCGAGCACGCAGAGCACTGAATCTCGAGCACTTGCGACGCGACTATGCGCGCGGTTGTTGCCGGGTTGCGACCGGGGCACACCGTAAACAGGTGAGCCACGAGCGGGTTGGTGCCACCAGGTACGCGCGCCTTGCAGCACGGGCACGTGCGCACCATCTCGCTGCAGTACACGAGATGCATAAACAATTGCGACCAGGAGGAAATACTCTGCTCGCAGCCGAGCGGGCACTTGTTCGAGCGTTCCTTGGTGGGCGCGGCCGATTTGGCCTTGATTGCCTCAAGAGTCGCGGAATGGCGGGCCTTGCCGCCGGGCAAAACGAGTCGTGGGGCCGTCTTCTGGGACGCGCTCAGCATCACTTCCCACATGGCAGCGCGTGTGTTTTTTGGAGCAATGACCACGCCGCCGCATTCCAGCAGGTGCTCGGAAAAACTCTGGTTCTTGGCAAGCTTCTTGTCGCAGACAGTGCAGGTCGACTCCCTAGGGATCTCGTCCTGCTCGAGCTTGCGCATGCACCCGGGGGAAAGGCACTGCGTCGGCATCCCGCACGTCAGATCGTGCTCCTTGCGACCGGCGGCCGACGTTGGAACCGCGAGGTGGCACTTGCGGCACATGTCCCAGCACGCCTCCTCTCGATGAGCTGCCAGGCGTTGGCTTCGCGACAGCGCCTTGTTGATGGGGACCACTGCCAAACACAGGTTGCAAATCAGCTCGCCTTGGGCACAGTGATACTTTGCGTGGGTGCCGAGCATAAACACTTGAACCTCCACGCCACAGTCAGGGCACGGCTGCGTGTTGCTGCGGCAAACCGTCTCCAAGTGCGCTTCCATGGCGTCTGGCATCACGTGCTGCTGGCACAAGGCGCACGGCTGCCACTGGAGCACCGCGTCGACAGCCTTACACTCGGTCTTGAGGTGATAGTCGAAATTGGTGGTCTTTTTGCCGCACTTGCTGCACTCGGACTCTGCCGGCGCCACATCGCACTTGTGCGCGTCCTTGCGCTTGAACTGCTTCTGGCACGCATAGCACCGCACCGCCGCCTCGGGGCAGACGTTCGCATGCACCTCTGCGTCGACAATGCTCGGGAGCGGCTCCTTGCAGGCAGGGCAGTTGGGAGGACACGCGGCAGCGGCCTCCATCCGCCGCGCCAGCTGTTCCTTCAGGTCCTGGAGCTCCTTGATTGCCGCCTCGAGCTCTTGGATTTGCTCCAGGTCCTCCGGGGTGGCGTTATTGGTCGGCTCAAACTGTGGGGCGTCTGGTGCAGTCTCGAATGAAGGGGGCTCGGGCTCACCGCCATCCGCGGGGCTGTACTGGTCAAGCATCTTCTCGGGATTTTTGCAGCCTCCCTGCTCCGCAGTAAAGAGGGAGCAAACGATGTCAGCAATCGTTTTCATAAAGTCTTTGGTCGAGATGCGTGCGCCTCCTTTGATGGTGCGGCCCATGAGCGTGATGTGGAAGTTGGCTTGAACCGTCACGCCGTCCTCGAGCCCCAGAGCACCGCCGAGGTGAATAGAATGGATCTGAATCATCGACTTGACGAAATCCTGGAGAATACCCTTGATCAAGTTGAATCCTTTTTGCAGGAACCCGAGCAGGGCTTGGAGGCCAGACAGCGCCCAGTTGACGAACTTGAAGAACCAGCCAAAAACGGGATGGCCCTCCTGCTCAGAGAGCTTTCGTTTTGCTGCTTCGATCGCCTCCTTGGCAACGTCCATGACTCGGTTGAAGCCGGCGCCAACGAGCTCAAACATAAATCCCACCATGTCGCCGTCGCGCATCACGCCGTTTTCGGTGACAACACAGGCGATGCCCAGTGCTGCGCCAATTTCCGTCGGGACCATGGCAAACTGCGACTCGGGGAGAATGGCCTGGGCGAGTTTCTCTGCGGCTGGCGGGATGAGCTTCTGGAACTTGATGTAAAAAGCACCTTTGAGCTGAAGTGTGTGCGTGGTCTTGCCCACCTCGACTGAGATTTCGAATAGCGTGTCCACTGCAAACTTTGGCGACTTGCTCTTGGTGGTGAAGGAGACGTGGCAGTCAATGGTGACGTCAATGATAAACGAGAGCTTGAGGCAACCATCAAACTGGAACTCGAACAGCCCCTTTGCCGTGTCCAGCTCGAGGCGCGCCTTCATCGGCGTACTCATGTCGTGCTTGCTTCCACCGATTTGCAGAATGCCAAGGAAATTGCCGCACTTGAGCGTGGCCTCGAGCACAAGGGCAGCGGACGGAAGCGAAAATGATCCAGCGCCAACAACAGCAGCAGCAAACACTTCGGCCTCAAAGCCAAACAGTTTCAGCTTGCATCGGCCGCCAACACCCGCAATTCCGACCTGTTCAATGTCGTGGTCGTGCAAGTAGCGGCGTAGCTTGTCCTCGCCGTTTGCATTGCCCACATTTGGAATAAAGCCGTGGGGGAGCTCGAGCATGGGGTCCAACTTGCAAAAGACCTCGAGATGGTCAATGCCCGGCATGATGGTATCGATCCACCGGAGGTTGTTGAGGGTCGAGTCGTCGTGGATGACCAATGCGAGAAAGTTCATGAAGGACACCTTGGAGAGCAGCACGTAGAATGTTTTGCCAGGAAGCTGGATCGAGATCGCAGCCTTCATCGCCCTGGAATCCTCCGTCGTGACCGACGACGCAGGGTAGGCGATGGCAGGGTGCTCAATCTTGATGGCGGCAGATGCGGAAAAGCTAAGTGACTTGGGCTTGACCTTAGTGTGCACAAATAAGCCCTTGAGGTACAGAGCCGACAGGGACGGGTTCATCTTTCCAAATGAGATCCAGCTCTCGCCATTGCCCTCTTGAAGCGATAATCGGACTGAAAAGCCATCCAGGTAGATGATAAAACTCCCGCTAAACACCGCCCATGGCTCTCCCGAGGGCGTATAAATGGTGGCCGCGACGCTGGCCCCGAGGCTGTCTGTTTCGAGAAGCAGCTTGTTGTTGACGAAATCGAGTGCGCCAAGAGTAAAATCAGTCACTGGAATGTTCAACGAGAGCACGCTGCTGGCAATATCGACAGTGCCCGCGAGTTCGTTGCCATGAAGTCCGAGGAGCTTCCAAGCTCCATGATCCAGCCGAGTTGAAATATTGATGCGTGTCAGCCAGCCACTGCCCTTGTCGTCAGCGTCGCCCATGTAGTCGACGTCGCGATTGCCGTCGGCGCCGCCATTGTCATTGGCGTTGCCCTCGATGGCGGTGTGGTCCCAGTCTTTTAACACCTCGAAAGAGCCAATCTTGAGTTTGCCCTTGAGCGGTGCCAGCAGATCGCCAAAAGCGCCGACAATGACGTCAAACAGGTCTTCGCCATCTGGGGAAGTACCGGTGCTGGATAAAAGGAAGCCGAATTTCTTGCCAACCATTTGGCACTTGACGTCGAGTGGAATTTTCTTGGCCACAATTCCAGACAGAGCGAAATACGCCAAGGACGGGCGATACTGGATCTCGACTCGCTTCAGCGTCACGCTTAGGACGTTGTCCAAAAGGTTCTCGACCAGGCCGCTTGGCCGCTCAAAGTCAAAGCAGGCTTGGGCAACGTCAAGTGCGCTGATGGTCACGTCCATGTAGCCGTAGAGAGAGGCGACGCCGTCCGAGTCAACGAACCCAGCGAGAGTGAGCCCTTGCATCAGCGTGGAGTCACGGAAGAGGGACGCAGGCTTGTTGAGGACGAAACCGACCTTGGACGTGGACTTGGTGTCACCCTCGTCAGGACCATCGCGGCTCCCCGGCAGCGCGATCACCATGCAAATAGTCAGCTCGGCCTTTGCTAGGCTCGTATGAATCGATTCTGCCTGGGACGGTTCCAAGGAGAGCTGGAGCATCAGCTGGCCCGGTCCAGGCGCAATGAGGCTGTCCACCTCTGGAATGGACGTGTACTTTTGAACTGCTTCGGAAAAGGTGGCGACCAGCTGGCCTGTGACCTTTTTGGCCGACTCCTGGTCCTTGAACGGCTTGAGGACAGATAAATTGAGTTGGAGGCCACTGGGGAGCATGGACAGTATTGGAAAGTGTTGCTTGAGGGTCTCGGTCGAAATGGCAAGCCGCCCAACCAGCGCCCAGTCACGTGTCGCTTTGGATTCGCGCAAAACCAGTGACTTGACCTCGACAGTTGCACCAAACAGCAGCAGCTTGCCACTGACGAGGAGTGCCGTGGACGTTGATGTGGGAGAAGTGGGAGTGGAAGGAACGAGGGCCTGGTCCTGGTCTTGGACAGCGGGGCCCATATCGTACAAGAGCCGCGCGTCCGCAATGGTGAGCTGCATGACGTCGCCGAGGCTCATCATTTTAGCCACGTCAATGTTGCCAAGCGCGATCGTCAGCGACCGGTGCCCTGCCGACGTGCGCAAAAGGAGCGTAAATGTGGAGCGATCCGCCCAGCTGGCCTGCGAAGTGTCACTGGTAGAAATGTCCAGTGCAACGATCGTGACCTTGTTGGGGTTCTTGTTCGTGTCGTCCGCACTGATCAGCGTCACAAGCTGGTGCGCACTCCTGGGATCGCGCGCGCTGTCGATCTGCAGCATAGCCGCGTCTCCGACTTGCGGAAAGGTGAGGTAGCGGGCATCGACAGTAACGTTGTTGCTGGGCAGCAAAAAATGGAGGCAGTCGGGCGAAATATCGTGCAAGCTGAAGGCATCCAGGTGAAAGCGGACATCGAGCAGGCGGCGCGAGACCCACTGGACCTGGGTGGCAACATTCGCCGAGCCGTGCGCGCCCCACCGTGCCACAAGTGCTGCCTTGAATTCTGCCGATGCGAGGCCGACCTCGGGACGGTCAATGTGGACCATAGCAAAGCCCGCCAGGCGCAAAGTGTCACCAGTGTTGAACAGCGGCACGGCCAACTTGTAGTCCAGATGTACTTGGCCGGTACCATACGCCTCAAGCGATTGGCTTGGGCCGTGCGATAGGTTGAGGTCGAGCGAGGCGTACTTGAGGTTGATTTCTTGCGCGTGCAGTGGGCTATTGGTGGTTGGCACGGTGAGGTCAAATGGGAGTGCGCCGAAATGAGCAAGGGCGCCATCAGCAGGCGACAGCGACGGCAATGCATCTTGGCCCGCACAGCGGCCGGTCCCGATATTCTGCGCCTCGGCCTCGAGGTTCCAGATGTGCCGGTCTCCCTCGCGGTTATAGTGCAGCGCACCACGAATAGACGCACCCTCGCCGCTACCAGCGTTGCTAGTCGACATCAGCAAGTAGAGTGTGCCAGAGGCAATCTGGAGCACAGCGCCATCCTTGGGCTTGGAAAGCACCAGCTCGCCGCGGCAGTGCTGCACCACAAGGGGCGAGTTGCCACTGCTGCCACTGTCGGCCGAGAGCGCCGGGAGTGACGTCGTCCCATCCACCTCAAACGAAAGCGAGAACCGGCTCGAGTGGGTGCCAAAGTGGCCGGCGAGTGCAACCGAGGTCACGTTGAGCTGGCCGAGCGGGCAATCCGGGAGCGAGATACCGACGGATTTCTCTGTTTGGACCAGCTTGACGCAAAAGGACTGGAGTCGCCACTTTTCCTTTTCCTCGCCGCTATGATCGTCCAGGCACGGGAACTTGCACAGCTCGGCGCTTCCCTGCAGCGACTGGTTGTTGAGGAATGCGAGGTCACCCTGGATGTCCGAGAGAGCGATCTCGATCAAAAAGCCTTGGACGGTCCGGTTGCTGAGGTCCAGCGCCGGCCCAGTCAGCGTCACGTCGTCCCACACGTCGCGAAGCATGACGTAGTTTGGCCGCACTTGACCGCCCATCCATTCTGGCATGTCGGGAATGCAAGGGAACGCCGTCTTGACCCCCTTGACGATATCGTCCCAGCCCGGAATGATGTATGACACCAGTTGGCCCACGTTCGTGCTCTGGTCGGGATACAGGTGCATCCGAACCTGGGTGCCGCCTGTCAGCTCGCCGTAAAAGGGCAGGATGGATCCCTCGCCCATGCCAGTCAGTGTCCTGGTGGTCTTGAACCCAGCCACCTTGGCGCTGCAGATGGGAGAGTACGTTGTCGAACTGTCGCAGTCACTTGAGCATGGGATGTACTCAGTCGACAGCTGAAGGGAGAACGCGGAGGTTGGTTCCTTGTTGTCGTTTTTGTTGGTGTCGACCTCGGAGTCAGGTTTAGTGGTCGAATCCGTGGGAGGGTTTTTGTTGGTGTGAACCAGCTCCAACACGAGCCGGCAGGCAGCAGCGTGGTCGCCGGGCGTCAGCTCCACGACCAAGACAATCTCGGAGAGCCCAGTCACAAGCGATTCAGCGAGAAGAGAGCCATGGCTGCGGACCACGGACTGGTAATATTGGTGCGTCGCCAGCAGCGGCGCGACAAAGTCTGGGCGTGTGTCACTGGGACCAAGCGTGATGCGCTTCATGAGCTTGAGTTGATGGATGGTGCTCGGTTCCTTTGGCAGTGAAAGCTCGAGGGGGACGCAAATGGGCTGGTCGTCCTTGTCGGTGCTGATGCGCAGATTGGCGGTGGCAGTCGTGGAGCCGTCAGCAGGAGCAACCGAAACGGTAAAGTCAGTTAACGAGAGTCCAGGGTCGGGGAGCTCGTAGGTGCCGGGCCAGGTGACCGAGTTGGTCGCACCTTCTTCAGCAGTCGCATCGACGATGGCGGTCGCATCGACAGCACTGGTCGCATCGGCAGTGGTTGCGTCAACGGCGGCGGTCGCATTGATATCTGTGGTCGCATCAGCGGCGGCAGTGGTATCAGCGGCAGCCGCAGCCGCAGCCGCAACGACCTCAGGGTGGGCAGCCAAAGCATGGAAGCGCTGGAAAAACGGCACGAGCTCCTTTGCAGGATGCGTCTCCACATCTGCAGTGGACACGGCAGGAAGGGCTGGGACGCTGACGCGCGTAAACGGGTTGTACACGTACGCGCTGGCCTTGGGTCCGTCCTGGAAGTGTATCTCCACGTGCCCGCGATCATCGCCCTCGCACGCGCCAAAGACCTGGATCAGCACGTCGCCGCGGTTGACGGTGGGCACAGGCAGCTTGGCCTTGTGAAAGGTCGCATCGAAATCAGCGAGCAGGTCTGTAAGCTGGGTTGTCGAAGGTCCTGTCTCAATCAGCCGCTGCTTGGGTGTTGCTCGAGTCACTGCCGCAGAATCGGAAGCAGGCGTGGCATTCGCCGCGCCAGTGTGGAGTGCCAGGGCCGAGGTGGACTGGACATGCGCGTGGACAACGGCGTGGGCACTTTCAGGCGTTGCATCAATGATGAGGTGCGGCCGAAGGTTGGCCCCCGACCTGGCCGAATCGAGCACGTGGAAGCCGCTCGTGCGTTGCTTGAGCACGGTCGACGACGAGACGCGGTGCTTGCTAATCTTGTAAACGGTAGGCTGAAAGTCGCCGCCACAGACCTGGCGGATGCCTGCAATTGCGGCCTCTTGCTCGGAAAGGTCCAAATCACCAAGCACGAGAACAGAGAACGAGTTGGCGCCGCAGAACAGCAGCCCGAGCGAATGGTTCCCCATCTGGGTGAGGCTGTCGCCCGAAGCGACGGTCGGCTTGGCGGCGGTGCAGGCACTATCGGCGTTGAGGCACACGACATGCTGTTGGTGCGCGACACACACGGCGCTGGGAGTACTCTTGGAGGTCCAGCGACACGCGTCAAGCACCTTCTGGGCAGAGCCCCAGTGCGTCGCGGCGCTTGTGGGCTCGCTCGTGACGGTCAGGTAGTGCGCCTCGAATATTTTGGCAAGCCCGTTGTTGTCGGCAATGTCACACTGCTGGAGGAGAGCGACCAGGTCCAGACCGACAAGAAATCCAGAGGGCGGGACGCAAGTTGGCTCACTGTTGCTGCCTTCCGGGGAATCAATAACGTGGCGGACCGTGCTGTCCATCACACGCCCAGGGTACGTGGCAGCCAGAGCCTCGATCGCGTTTAGTTTCTTTTTCTTTTGCAGTGTCGTCGCGCCGTCTGCGCTGGCATCCAAATTAGGGCCGGGAATGGTGACCCCAAACCAGTTGATGATGAAATAGGCGTCCTTGAGCAGGTCGCGAATGCCGTCAAACTCGGGTGACGCGCTGTGCAGCGTCGAAATGTACCCCTGCAGGCCGCCGAAATGGGTCGCGTCGCCATGCGTGACGAGCACGAGATCGACGCGCGTGATGCCCTTTGCAGCGAGCGCGGAGGGCAGGCCCAACAATGAGGTGCCGGTGTTGACGAGGAGCACGCGCTCCGTCTCGTCGGTGCGAACCACCACGACAGTGCAGTCGGCGCCGTCAGCGCCAAGCTGCATCAGCTCAAACGAGGGCTGGATCATTGTTGCCAAGGATCGTGAGTTTTGTTTTTCTTTGGGGAAACCTCTGATCACTCGTACCTTGATGGCAGGCAAAGGCTCGCGCGCACTTGGTTCCAAGGTCTCGTCGTCCTGTTGCTCGTCCTCGGACTCGCGATCGAGATCCGCGTCACACTTCTCATCATCATGGACCTATTTTTCTTCGGATCGTCAAAATGATTGTCTCTCTATTGCCACACGGATATAGCATACGCTTGCGGCGCTATCGACACGCTTGAATGGCGGTGCAGCAGCAGCGGTGGCAGCTGACATTATTTATAAATTGTTTTTGCTGTGTATTTTGCCTTGGTTAGCCTGGACGCTCCTCGATACGGCGAAAGAAATGTCGCACTGTTGCGATTTCGAGCAAAATAATACACAATTCCTTGACCGAGACTTGATTCGATGTCAGTTTCCTTGAGTAAAATGGCGGGCATCGTTCTTAAGTGGGGCGTGGTGAGCGACGGACACATTTTTTGATGGACACAAAAAATTCAAGTGGGAAAGACAACACACCGCGATGCATTTCCCAATATTTTGTTAGTCCCGAGCGACCTTTCAGCACCGAGCAGACGCGAACGTGGGTGAATAGGTTCCAGACAAGCGCTGGCTCATGACGGGGCGCTCCATGAACATCATTCCTATGTGGGGATGGAGGCGCCAGAGCGAGCGATCGTGGAGATCGTGGCAGTTGTGGGCACGGACGTGGGCTGGCGTGGTGGCGTGCCTGTGACTGTTCGCGAAAAATGCCCCAAAACAGGGGATACGGGTACAGTTGCTGACATGGATATGGCCGTTTTCAATGGCTGAGCAGTCGCCCACTTGAGTGTTGGTTGTACACTTTTGGAAACTGCGTGCATGCTCCCCAACAACACTGAGATTGTCAAGAGCATTGTCCATGTTATGAAGCGCGTCTCGCCCTATGAATCCACTGACATGGGCTTGCTGTGGGGACCCGATATGATGGCGTTCTTGCTCAACGACTGCCTGGCCATGACTGCAACCACCACACAAACGTACTTGGCACTCGGAGCGCTGGGCTTCATGGTCTTGCGTGCAGTGGATCTGCCCCACGCCCCCATTGCGCTCTGGATCCGAGTCCTTGATGTGCTCGTATCATTTTGCGACCAATTCACATGCTGCTGCCAACGAGGAGATCGCCCCTGCACTTGCTCGTGTGCTCTGATTTGCGTTTCATGACAACACTGACCTGTGCTTTGCTGGGCCCATGGTCGCGATGCTGCCCATGATCGCCGTGCTACCCAACCACGCCAATCTCCACTACCTCAGGCACGAGTTCATGATTTGCGATTCCGCCAAGGCACTTGGTCATGCTCTTGCATCACTGTTCACAGCAGTCATCGAGGCGGCGCTCGCCGTTGATGCCGATACCATGCTCGTCCGCACCATCGCCTCGGATATGGAGATGAGCCATGCCCGGTGTGGTGCCATGGAAGCACTTGCCGAGTGGATCCGATCAGGTGACCATGTCTCGCACGCTCTTGACATTGGCCTGCTTCCCAAACTGGTTGCGCAGCTCAAGATCGAGACGGACCACTGGGCCCTGCGCTGGGGACTCAAGTGCCTCCACCACGCATCCAAGTCGCTGGTGCTCATTGATGCGCTTCTGGACGACCCAGCCATGGCCAAGGACGTGGTGGCCATCTCGCTCCAGCACCGCGCGTGCACCTTCTACTCCAGGTATGTGTGCTGCATGCGCCACACACAGTCGCGCCTGATGGAGCGCCTCGCTGATGCGGCAGCTACCAACAACCGATCCGACGTTCTGGTGGCCCTGTACGACGTCGGACTGGTCCAGTTTCGGCCAAAATCCGTCAAAGATCTCCGGGTATCGTACAAGGCGTATACCAACAAGGGCGATCCACTGACGGGCATGGCTGATGCGTTTGTGCGATCGGGCGTGGACGCCACACCGATGTGGGGAGCTCGCACCAAAGTGAGCGGTTGGGGCGACGAGATGAACAGGTTGACCGAGCAGCTCAAGTGGCCGGGAAGCCATTTGGGGGCATTGTGGAGTGCTGTTGGATCGTTTTCTTATGAGGTGCCTGATCGCACGACCAATTATGAGGATTCCGATACTGATTTTGGAGCTTATGAGGACGAGGACGAGGATTTCGATTCGGAGGAAGAGGGCCTTCTTTGTGGTCGGACCTTCTTTGATGAGAATTCAGATTTTTATTGCCCATTGAAGGCCAGTGCAAAATGACCGCCATGTCCTCGACGACCGCTGCCCAAGTACCCCTGGAAAACCCAATGCCCTCGGTCGCAGACCAAGGGCCCCCACCGAAAGCTCCTCGCCGCGGTCGCTCCTCGCGCGTGGAACCGAACGACAGCGCCAATATCAGCCCTTCCCATGCCACTACGTCTGCTGGGCCGCCGGCAAAGCGTATACGCATGTCTGTTGTTGCGAGTGCCGCTGCTGATTCCGATCTGATCTATTTGGATACGCCCGAGCCGATAGGGACCGCACCTGTCGTTGGCGACATGTTTGCGTTCTCTTTTGACATGCCGGTGGTACACACGCGATACTCGAACCTAAAAAGAGCCGTCGGCGCCAGTACAGCGCCGCTGCCACCGCACGAGATGGAGACGGGTGCACCCGCGCGGCCTAACCAGAACCGCCAACGGTCGACTCCTGCTGAAAGTTTCACGTTGTCCCCTGCAGTGGTCCCAAAACCGGTCAGGAAATCGTCGCGGAGGGCTCAGTCTCAAGCACCTGCGCGTTCGAACTCCGGTCCTGTCCCCGTTGGCGAGACTGCTGCTGCCACTGCTGCTGCTCCCATTGCTCAGGAGGGTGCCGACGACGACTCGTTGTCTGACCTCTCTGACCTGGACTACAACGATCACGGGTTCAAGCCAGCCAAGGCGACCGCAGTCCGTTTCCTTACCCTTTTCTCCAGATGCACCCCAATCAGGAAAAATATTGCTCGCTGAAGGGTGCGTGTGGCTGACAATCCATCTTTCACAGAAGCGCCCCTGGACAGTTTATGCGTCCCGCCGCTCGCGCTCGGCCGATATTGCAGCCAGGAGGGCCATTATGAACACTCTCGAAATGCCAGGAGCTGCAACGAGAGCTTCCGCGATCACCATCACGGCTGTCACCACCACCAGCGATCAAGGCAATGATATCGAGGCAAATGCAGCTGCAGCAGCGCCGTTATCCCCAACGGCCACCAAGCGCGACTTGTGGCGCAGGGTCCATTTGTTGGAACGCCAGCTCAAGGTATACCAGAGGGCCACGCGCGTCATGTCGGCAGAGATCACGGCGGCTCAGCAGGCAGAGATCCGGTGTCTAGCGCATGAATAGGGACTTGTTTGGAATAAATTGTCCCTTGCTACCATTCTCTGTTTGTCGCCAATTGAATCGCCAGCGCACTTGAAATACCTACCACCTTGGCACCCCTCCACTGTGTCGTTTACCAAGCTGATCCGTCGCTGGTTTTCATTTCTGTCCCAGCCAGTTTTTAAAGTAGAACATACCATTCTGGGACAACAAGGCGATGACGGTTGACGGATGTAGGAAAATGATCGACCAGATCAAGGAACTGCAGCATGCCTCGATTGCATGGAAATGTATAGCAGACCGTGCAGTCGTGGCGGCAGAAGAGTTGATTCCCCATTTTTTCGATCCCCCGTCAGCGAACGAAGGTATGCTATTACGCGGTGGATGGCCGCCCCGGATGCATTAGCAGTCAGCGTTCACGAAATCGCTGTCGTACTTGATCGTTGGCTGGATGCATGATTGCGAGGAGCAAAACGAGCAGCCCTGCGCAAGGACGACCGCGGCTCAACTCTCAGACAGCAGACCCGAATAGAGTGGTCGACGAGCTGATCTACTGTGCGATCCAGCAGCGAAAATGGGCGGCATGTGCCGAGCGGATACCAATCGAATGGAACCCTTGGTGGTGGACCACTGCGGCGCACCATGGGCACACGGCCGTGATCAACTGGACAATTGGTCATGGGCACATCATGACCATGAAATGTGAGGACGCGTTGATTTCCAGTTGGAAGGGCGACTTTTCTGTCATAAAATGGTGGATCTTGCAGCAGCCTGACAAAGCAGCAGCAATGGCAGCTCTTAATGACGAGGCTGTTCTCGCCAACGCAACCAAGGAAGGCGCGACAAAGGCACTGGACTGGTGGTGGGCATACACTGGCTCGAGACTGCCTGATCCTGCATCGTTCAAGACTATTGCCAATGCCGCGCTCCTTGGCCATTCCGTGGTAGCAGTAGTAGAGTGGTGGTGGACGCGTTTTCTGGATCACCGCACGCCAGAGCACACATTTGGGAGAGGTGTTCCAGAAGTAGGTCATCTTAGCTGTGATATTGACTTTTTCGTGAAAAATAAAACAAAGCAAAGAGCCAGCGCCAAAGTTTGCCCACTTCCCACAAATCCGTACAATCAGGTTGATTCTGCTGTCAGGTCCGCGCCAATGACCCGACTGCATCCTGAGCCGCTGGTCCCAGATCTGAGCCCCTCGGCCGGTTGTTGTTGTTGCTGATCTTTTTCCGCCACCAACGACAGAAAAAAAGTGAGCGACAGGGAGGGGCCGCTTTTATAGGCAGAGATGCGTCGATCAGGAGTCATTAATATTTTGATTTCGTGAAGAGTCGTGAAGGACGTGACGGGGACAGCATTCAACCGCACACAAAAAACCCACTTTG
>MU624953.1:0-16072 GCA_025349905.2 Blastocladiella britannica
CGGCGATCCGCCCGGCCTCAATCACCAGCACCCGGTCGTAGTCGGCAATGGTGCCCAGCCGGTGCGCGACCGTGATCACCAGCGTGTCGCGGGGAACCTCGGTTTTGAGCGCGCGCTGGATCACAGCATCGGACCGCACGTCGATGTTGGCGGTCGCTTCGTCGCAGACCAGGACTTTGGCGTTGCGCAGGAGCGCTCGAGCCAGGCTTAACAACCTGTCATTTTGGTCAGCCAGTGTATATGCGATCTGGTAAAGTGAGAAAACGTACTGCCGCTGCCCAGAACTAAAGTTGGCTCCACCGTAGTCGACACGGCCATCGAGCTTGCCGTCCATGCCCTCAATGACCGACTTGAGCTCGACCCGCTCCAGCGCCTGCCAAATACTCGAGTCCTGGTACTCTCCGAGCGGGTCCAGGTTGAACCGTACTGTTCCGCGAAATAAGACAGGCAGTTGTGGGATAATGGCCAGGTTTCGACGCAGTCGCTCGAGCTTGAGCTTGGACGTCGGGTACTGGTCCAGGTACAGCTCGCCCGAGAACGGGTGCAGCCGAAAGATGGCGGAAATGAAGGTGGATTTGCCGGCTCCGGTGCGTCTGCGTATGTTCAAAATAAGTGAGTACCACGATGGCAAGAGCGAAATGGAGAAAATGGCAGGACCCAACAACAGCAACACGCTCGCCCGACTTGAGCGAAATGTTCCAGTCCGCGAGAGCCAGCGGCCCACCCTTGGTGTAGCTCATGCACAGGTTCTTGGCCTCCATTAAGCTGGTCTTGGGCCAGTCGGCCGGTGGTGGTTCCACCGAGATATTAGCAGCCGCTTCAGACACAAGGTCAATCTCAGCCTCGGACGGCGCATCGCAGTACGCGTACATGCGCTCGACGGACATGAACGACGCCTCCAAGTCAGCCATCATGCGCACCACCGACTGCATCATCCGCGACAGGGACATGGTGTACGAGAGCGCCATGCCCGCATTCACCGGCGACAGATGACCGTACCGCGCAATCAGAGTTGCCACCAGCGACGCCATGCCAATGAACAACGACAAGTTGAATTCGGACCGGAGTGCGTACCACCGCGAAATCGTTTGCATGTGCCACACCACTCGCACGTTGCGGTCCAGGGTCGCCAAGAACCGGGCCGTGAAATTGGACTGTGCCTTGTGTGCCCGAATCACGGGTAACTTATCGACCGACTCGGCCAGCTCGGACATGATGGGCGCGCGGGTCCGTGCTTCCAATAACCGGATGCGGCGTTGGGCGCCAATGAACCGGCTGCGGAGGGCAAAGAACCGGGCGCCGAGGATCGGGAGCAGGAAGATCATCACGGGCAGCATCATCACCACGGTCGCAAAGATCCCGACCGTGTCAAAAACCAGGAGCGCAACGTTGAACAGCATTTCGCACAGCTTTTCGTCCACTTCGTCCTGATCCTTGGATACCACATTGAGCATTCGGCCTATTTTATATTTTTTTCGTCAAAGTTCGCACCAGCACACAAACAAAAAAAAAAATGACGAGCCATACCAGTGGACTGCGTCATGAGCCACGCCATGGACGCATTCATGATGCTGTTGATCATTTTATCCCCGAGCACTTTACTGGCATGCAGCATCAGCTCAAAGAACATCATGGCCCGCGAGTACGCGACGCAGATCGCCGCCAGCGTGAGGGCGAGCACAAGCTTGAACTGGTTGGTATCGGCGAGCTGCTCGGCCGGGGACTTGTTGGCCCAGGTGGCCAGCGCCCATTTCGACAAGGAGGTGATGATTTGGCCCAGCCCGAGCAGAACCGCGCTGGTGATGATCGCCGACGTCGGGGTCGGGTCGACCAGGAATCGACGCACCGTCGACCACCGCAATTTCCCTCCTCCTGGCATGGCTGCAAGGTCTTGTTGTTTGTCCCGTGGGACGTCGTCGATCACTTTGGATACGGCCTTCTTTTTGAGATCGTCCACGTCGGCGTTGTCGTTGTCATCTGCTGCCGCGAGTCCGGTATCGACACTGTCCCGTGGACAGAGCAAATTCATGGACCCGCCGCCCGACGTCAAGTTGCCCAGCGAAGCGCGGCTGCGCAACTCGGACATGGACGCCACCGACGACTTGAGCACCAGCGGTCCCGGTGCGCCAACCCGGCCGATACCGCCCTGTTTTTCGGCCTCGAGCGCACTCACCACCTTGTTCTTGGCCTCCCACTGCTTCAAGTACACAATCCAGGCGCTGCTGTTGCGCACACTCGGTACACCAGTGCCACCACCGAAAAAGTCCTGCCAGGGTGCAGTGCTTGACACGGTCCCGCACTCGACAATCGCCATGGCGTCGCACCGGCGCGCAAACCCCAAGTTATGCGTGACGAGCACGCGGGTGACGCCTGTCAAGCTGGCAATGGTCGCAAACAATCGCTGCGCGACCCGTGGGTCCACGGCGCTGAGCGGGTCGTCGAGTAGCAACACGGGCGCGCGAGAGTATATGGCGCGAGTCAGCGCCAGCCGCGCACGTTGGCCACCCGATAACTTGTTCCCGCGCTCGCCCACCTGCGTGTCGAGGCCGTCGGCCCACGATTTCACGTCGGCGTCGAGCTGGCACATGGAAATCGCTTGTGCGAGCCAGACCGGGTCCAGCGGGCGGCCGAATAAAATGTTTTCAAGGACGGTGCCGGACATTACCGCTGGGTTCTGGGTCACGTACCCGGTCAATGAGCTCGCGAGTTGGGTGGCAGTCAGTGTCGACGACGATGGCGTGAAATGCGAGCTGTGTGGCGCCAGTGGCATTTCGCCCAGTAACGCCGAGAGCAGCGACGACTTGCCGCCGCCCACGGGACCCGTGATGGCCGTCAACGACCCAGCAGCAATGTGCAAGTGCGGGACCGCCAGCTCAAACACCGAGTCGGGAGCGGCCCGCGAAATGTCCATCCCGCTCATGACCATTTCTTTACGGAACATGGCCCGGTTCTTTGCGCCGTACGAGAATTCGGCCGGCCACTGGAAGACTGCGCTGCGCACCGTGATGGGTGTCGGTGGTGCCGCCGGTTTTCCTTGCATGTCCGAGCTGCCGTTGCTACTGCCGACCGCCACCGGCTCCAGCTCGGTCTGCAGCAGGTACGGAGTGATGCGCTCAAACGCCACGCTGACTTTGGTCACTGCCTTGATGCTCGAGGGCATCAGGTCCGCCACCGCGCTCCCCATTCCGTCCCAGAGTCCCACACAGATAAAGAACTTTTCGGCCGTGAAGGGAATACCCATGCAAAAACAGGTACCGAACGTGATCAGACTCACGGTGATGGTGAACACGAACGACGGCGCTTCCATGGTTGCGTCGACAAAGAGTTGCCTGAACAATTTTTTATGGGTCAGTCCTAAGAAACCCAGAGGGGGAATGAAAAACGGACTTGCGGAGCGCTTGGAGCTCTCGAGCGCGGATCGTCTTGACGCGGTCAATAAACAGTTTTTGCCAAAGATTCCTGGGATTATTTGAAACATGTCAGCTTCAAACCAACACAAAAAAAATGGAGTATATACAAACACTTTAATCACGTTAATACCGTGAATCACGTCGGTGACCAGCTTGATCCGACTGTCGCGCCAAGTGACTGCCGCCCGCCGGAAGTAGTTGTACATTCCCGCCGCCACGTAGTTCTGGATCGCCAAGAATCCGATCGCAATCAGCACCAAGAACCCGGGCCACCCGAGCTCGGAGTACAGGATCCAAGTCCCGACGGTGATGTGAATCGGCACCGTCCACAGGTAGTGTCCGTAAGTGCAAAAAGATTCGAGTGGGACCAGTTCGGTGGCCACAAACGACATGAGGAGCTCGTTCCCGACCGTGTACGTGGCTAACCGCGTGGCCTTGTTGAAAACTAGCGCCGAGACCGACGCCCGGATGCGAATGCACATGTTCTGCAGCTGGTACCGCGAGTGGTGCCACAGTTGCGTGCGCGCGATCGTTGATACCATGAACCAAAACGCGGCCACCGCGCCGCGTCTCACTTGGTGGTCGTGGGCAAACTCGGAGAAGGTGGACGGAAGCGTGTGCGAGCTGGCCTCGACATTTTTGACTTGTTTCACGAGATTTCCCTATATACAACAATGACAAGATGCGTTAGGACGAGATGTGTACGTTTGTAAATAAGCGGATCACGCATACCAGAAGAAGCGCCTGCGTGAGCGAGACAAGCAATTGGCAAAAGCTCATGAATCCCGTCCACAGGATGGTACTGCGATGCAGCCGAAACAGTACCCGGCCCAGCCGCGGCTGGATCGGAGGCGACCGCACGTTACAGTCGGCGACCTCGGCATCCCAAGCTTCCTTGAGATCCGATCCAAGCTTGGCGGACTTGTACTCTGGTGGAAGCGGGAACAAGTGCTCTTCTTCAATCACGGTTCGCGTGTCGAGAATCGGGTTGATCCAGCCAAGTAGAAACGGCATTTTTGTTTTTCAGGTTGTCCGCAGCGGCAGGACCGGGTTTAAAGTAAAAGGCGTGGAACTGCACTGGGGGTGAATTAGCACGTTGGATTGCACAAGAGGGTAAAAAGTGGAAAGGATATCGTCGTTTATAATGTACCAACAATGGTCGTACATAGAGGGAAAAATGAAAAATCAGTAATGGGGATTGGGCTCTGAGAAAAACGTCATTCGCAAAAAAAAAAAAAAAATCTCACGGAACATTGGTTCGATGTGTTAAGGATCGGCAGTCATTGGGGATTGGGAAAGCGTTGAGCAGTTTTGCAAGTTAAAGTGTTCATATATTGTTGCATTCACACCTATATTTGCCATTGTCCACCGACTCGCCCGCCGATCGGACCGTATCCGCAGTCCTTCTCACGGTGAGATGTCTATTTTTAAGGGTAAACAATTACATTCCCACCCTGTCCAATCTGGCTGGCACGTATGGACACCGCCGCTGCAACCGCAATGGTAGCGAGGACGCAGATCGCCCAGGTGACAATGCGGCATGTCCACCCGAGATGGAAATCCAGCAGTGCGCCGGATGAAGGACCAGCCCCATTCATTGTTTCTCCTCGTCTCCGGATCGGCGGCGGCAGACCGGCACTCGAGTCCGAAGGGCTATCGCCTGTTCCCTTCACCTGACCAGCGCTGGTTAATTTGGTCAATGCCGACCTGGGCATGAAGGAAGCCGCCGTCATAGGCTCAGACGGCGCTAGAATCGCCGCCCGCTTGGTCACTTGCTTGCCCGTGCCCGTGATATCGTCAAACGACATGGACACGGACGTGAGCACTTCCTGGATACGGGTTTGCGCCGACTGCCTGCGGTGGGACGCTGCCGAGCTAAAAGATCCGCGAGATCCAGCTGCGACCTTGTTGAGCCCAGCGAGGCCGTCGGGCAGCGCGGTGGTGGACGATGACGAAATGCCGGCCTTGCTCGCATGGATTCCCGGCTTGAATGGGCACCCGGACTCGAGCGCTGCTCCCGACGACCGAGTCGGGTGCCATGATGGCGGCGGTGACGGTGGTGATGCATCAGCGGCGACGGCAGCTGATACTGCGTCCTCGCTCCTGGGGGCCTCGGAATGGCGCCGAGTAACATCAGGAGCAGGACCAGCAGTCGCAGGAGTACCAGCAGTCGCAGCCCACGTATCGCTCGCAAACTGCACCGACGACCCAAACGACCGCCGAGTGTTGGCCTGCTGCAACGAAAACGGATTCGAAAGTCCAGGGCCTCGAGGGTGCAGCGGAGACGTTGGTGCAGAATGAGAAGACACGTCCGGCATGGTGCCGCTCAGAGTGCTCCCGAGCCGCACCTGGAGTTCTGGGAGCTCTTGCAGACGATCCAGACCTGGACCGGTCCTATCATCGGTCGACGGTGCCGTCATCATGATCGGAAAAGTAGACGATTGTTGATCAACGGCAGCAGAGGGTGAGGATCCAGTCACAAATGATTCGGAGGGGAGTGCCATGAGCAGCGACGACTGTTGCGAGAGCATTGACGGCTTGTGCATACGCGAAAGATGACTCTTTGGAATGAGTTCGGACGCGCGCCGCGGATACGAGGTGCGAGTTGTGACCGAGGTGGCTCCTCCTGTACCTCCTGCTGGAGCCGATGCCGTCGATGAAGTTGTGGTTGTGGTGGTTGTTGTGGCACCCGACGAATAAGACTGGGTTGTTGCCGCCGTTCGCGTGGATGGGGTAATGGACAGCTCGGCCGCACTGGACGCCAAGCTTTGCGACCGATCAGGAGTATTGATCCCCTGCAGTGTAGGGACGCCAGTCTCGGACGGCGGGAGGATCTGGTGAGCGCTGACCCGGTTCGCTTGGTCTCGCGTGAAAAGTTCCAATGCAGCCGAGGAAGAATGTCCCGACGATGGATCCCCCAGATCGCCCGAATTGCGGCTGGAGGACCGGGATGGAGTGGGGGATGGGGTATTCTGTCGAGTAAATTTTTCAACCGACGGTTCCTTGGCCGGGTGTGCGGTCCGTCGTTGTTGATGAAGGGAATTCGGAGCCGAAGACGATGGATTGGGACCAGTCGATGGAATGGCGGCCTCCTGCCGCGCCGAGAAATGCTTTTTGACTGCTCGAAGCGGAGCCGGAAGCATTTTTCTTTTTTGGGAAACGAGAATAAAATTCTCAGAAACGTTGCCCGTCTTGCGAAGATTCAGTTTAGGATTGAGCAATTCCTGGGTTTTCTCTGGAGATTGCTTGTTATGGCCCTCGAGAGGTGGAAAGGGGGGAAATCCAGTTGCAGAAGTACGTCGAGTGGGAATCTGTCAAATGTGGGAAAAAACGTTCTTTTACTGCGCACATGCACATTACACTCCCAAAATCGGCGATACCTTCCACGAATGCCATACAACGGTTAATCAGTCCCCACGATGCTCGGGCCGGTGCTCAAACTCGTAGTCGCAGTGCACGAACGCGCGCTCGACGTTCGGCAGCTGCTCGAGCTTGATTTGCAGATCCTCGCCAATATCGTGCGCCTCGCGCAGCGTCATGTCGGGCGGGAGCACAATGTCGACTTCCACAAACATGTTGTTGCCCAGCCAGTACGCGCGGCACGTGTCCACTTGGCGAACACGCACATCGTGCGTCGCGGCAATGTACGTGATCTTGTTGAGGACCGCAGGCGAGGCCGACTTGCCCACCAGGAGCTGCACATTTTCTGTTTTTTCAATTTTTTCTTATAAGATAGCGCACGAACAAAAAGGTGATAGGCATACCCCAAGCAGACATTGACCACGACCGCATAATCATTAGGCCAATGAGCAGAGCACCGATCGGATCGAGCCACCACACCAGTTTGGCGCCGAGAACCGCAAGCAACAAGCCCGACGAGTTGAGAACCAGGTCGTTACGGTGGTCGGTAGCCAGCGCGCGCGCCGATGCCGAGTGGTCGCTCAGACGCACGCAGTAAAAGTAAAGCCCCGTTTTGGTCGCCAACCCGAACCCGATCAGAATGTACTGCACGATGTTGGTCTCGAGTGCGTGCGGGACGGCGGCTGCGAGCGTGCGCCCGGCTTCCAGTACAATTTGGATCGAGAGGGCGGCCATGAGCGTGGAAAATACAATGATGCCCACCGTTTCGTAGCGGCGCTTGCCCTGTTTATCATTACTTTGAGTCAAGTTGTGCTTTTTGCATAAAATAACGAAAACGGACCGTCGGGTAAGCCAGCACGTTTTGGCGCTTGGCGGCATGGTCGGCGACCAGAAGGATAGCCTGTAAAGTTGCAATCAGTCTCAGGGGTTGAAGGGAATGTCGAAAAAAAATAAAATAAAATAAAATTTAACGTACTCCCGACAAGAGATCCATAAACGCGTCGGCAGCAGTCGCAAAGAGCGCCATGGATCCGGACAAGGTAGCCGCGACAGCTTGGCACCTATTCGTGATCGAATGAGACAGTGGTCAAGCCAATGAGAGACAGATTCCAACGACAAAAAATGGCAAATAGGCGCATACGTGAGCAAAATAATATTGGCCACCAGGCTCAGGCGCACGACCATGGTCACCTGCGCATCGCGGTCGGCCTCGTCCGTGACGGGCACCAGTGGGGTGAGCAGGTCGTCAATGAGCTCGTTCTGGTGCTCGTAGAACCGGGCCACTTTGGCTCCTCCCGTCTTGCGCAGTTTGGCCAGCTCCTCGGGGGACTTGCGAGATGCCGTGAGCCGGTAGTTGAGGCCGGCGTTGAGCCATGGGTGGTCAATGGCCGACGAGGGTCCCGCGGCAGCTGCTGCGGCAGTGTCCGGGGTTGCACTACTACCACCATTAGCGCCACGGTTGCTGCTGCTGGAGGCAACGGCTGTCACGTCCAGGGGCAGGCTGTTGAGGTCGTGGGTCGACATTCGCAGGGCAGAGGAGATTCCGCGCTCGTCATCGCTGCCCAGAGGGTGTTGCATGAGGAACGAGTTGGGGCTGGTCGTCGGGCTGTGTGATTGCTCCATTGAATCTTTTTTGTCTTCCAAAGAGAAGGGCCAAGGATTTGAAGCACACTTGCATCGGATTTCATTCAAAGGTTCGAAATATTGGTTCGAAACGCTGCTGCTGCCAAGAAAAAAAAAAAACTGATCAAAAAATGAAGTCAACACGACTTGGTGCATTAAAAAAACCAATCAAACCCGCTCCAGGATCACCGCAATGCCCTGACCACCGCCAATGCACGCCGAGCCGATCGCGTACTTGCCCTTACCCGCCGCCAGCGCATGCGCGAGGTGGCCCAGGATCCGCGACCCGGAGGCAGCCAGCGGGTGTCCCAGAGCGATGGCGCCGCCGTTCAAGTTGGACTTGGCGTTGTCAATCCCGAGCTCCTTGGCCACTGCCAAGTACTGGGCCGCAAACGCCTCGTTGACCTCGACCAGGTCCATGTCCTTGAGCTCCAGCTTGGCCTTGGCCAGCGCACCCTTGATCGCCTCCACCGGTCCAATGCCCATGAGCGTGGGCTCCACGCCGACCACGTGCCACGAGACCACGCGCGCCAGCGGCTTGAGGTTCTTGGCCTTGACGGCCTGCTCGGACGCCACCACCACCGCGGCAGCACCGTCAGCGATCCCCGACGCGTTGCCGGCCGACACGGTGCCCGTGTTCTTGATGAACACCGAGGGCAGCTTGGTCAGCGACTCGACGGTCGACTGCGGGCGCGGGTGCTCGTCGGTGGTGAGCGACTCGAAAGTCCCGCGCTTCTTGCCGGGGACCTCCACGGGCGTGATTTCGGCGGAGAACGCGCCCGACGCCTGCGCGGCGGCCCACCGCTGCTGCGACTGCATCGCGTACTCGTCGCAGTCCTTGCGCGAAATGTTGTACTGTTTGGCCAGGTTCTCGGCCGTGATGCCCATGGGCGTCACCGTCGGGTACCGGTCCACCAGCGCCGCCGCCAGCGTGTCCTCGCCCTTGAGGTCCACGCCGTACCGCGTGCCCCACCGCAAGTCGCGCAGCGCGTAGGGCGCCTGCGACATCGACTCGGACCCGCCCGTCAGCACCACGTGCGACTCGCCCGCAATGATCTCGTGCGCGGCATTGATCACGGCCTGGAAACCGGACCCGCACAGACGGTTGATGGTCAGGGCCGGTGTCTCGACGGGCAAGCCGGCGCGGTGGCCGACGTGGCGAGCCAGGTAGGCTGCGTCGTTCTTTATTCCATTTATCACTACTGGTTGATCGAATTACTTGATAAATAAGGGACATACAGAGGTCTGCGAGACATTGCCGAAAATGACCGAGTCCACCTTGGTGTCGGCGGGCAGGTCAGCCAGGGCCGCCTTGGACGCGAGACCGCCGAGCTCGTTGGCCGTCAGGTGCTTGAGCTTCCCGCCGAACGCGCCAAAGGGCGTGCGCTTGGCGGCAACGATGAAGATGTTGGGGGTCGTCATTTTTTTTTTCTTTTCTTCGTCGTTATTGTTGGCGGCGAAAGAGAAGGGAAGGGCGAGGACGCGTCGGCGACCTTTATAGGCCCAAGTCTACGCGCGTGAAAGGACGGTCCTCGCCATGGGTTGCTTACATCATCACCCCGCACTCCACCCTCTTTTCGCCGACACATAGCGGAGGTGGACCCAGACGCCCATGCACGCCCAATGATCTGCTGGCAATCCGTCGAGGAGATATATGCACTCGCCGAGCGAACGTGCTTGTATATATATTATATATATATATATTCCATGACAAGTTTTTTTTTTTAGAAAAAAAAAACGGCTCAGCGACGCGCAGCCGCCGACGACGGACCTGCTGCCGATGCCGATGACGCAGATGCCGACGCACCGCGCGGCGCCAGCGGCTCGCCAATGTTTTGCCCACGCAGCTTGACCCCGAGCGCACGCTCCAGCTTGGCCAGCACCTGCTGGTTGGGCTGTGCTTTACCCTGCTCGTAGTCGGCAATGATGGTCTGCTTCTCGTTGATCTTGGTGCCCAGGTCCTTCTGACTCATGGCCTTGTCCTGGCGAGCCTTCTGAATGGCGCGGCCCACATCGAGCGACACGTGCTTGACGTGGAACTGCTCGTCCTCGCGATCCACCTTGGACGCGTGGCGGTGGTCGTACCCGCCCTTGGCGTTGGCCACACCCGGACGCGGGCCACCCTTGAGTGCGGCGGAACCGGGGCGGGGGAGACCCATGGGCAAGCCCGAGGCGGTGGTGCGCGGGGCGTCGGTGGCCGACTTCTTTTGCGGGGCACGTCGAAGCACAATCTCTGCGTCCCAGTCGAGGTTGCTGCCAGTTGGTGCGAAGGACATTTTTTTTTTTTCTTTATTTTTGTGAAGCTTTTCTTGCGAAGCTTTTCTTGCGAAGGAAAGAGAACGTTATTAACGAACTTCAATATGATCAACAGCAACATTGCAAATACGGACATGGCGATCCCACGCAAGGAGCGAGGGGAGCCGGTGGTCACGATCCGCCACCTGAGTAAGGGTACTACCTCATCTTTTATGGAATGGAATATGCAACCAAGCTAAATGGAAAAAAAAACATTTACAATAGAATTCCGGTCCGCTGACGGCGAGATCTCGCGAGCACTCGCCGACATCCACCTGGATATGGACTCGGATTTCTTGCCCATCTGCCGGGGGGAGTTTGTCATCTTGCGCGGGCCGTCGGGTGGGGGCAAAACCACGCTCCTCAACATCTTGGGAACCATTGATCATGCGTCGTCTGGTTCAGTGGGTACTTCAAATTGTATTTCTGTTATTCCAGTCTATCATTTAACGAAATGAAACAGATATCCTGGGCGAGACCATCAATGAGCATTCCACGGACGCGTATCTCTCGGACCTACGGTTGCGGCGGATCGGATTTGTTTTCCAGACCTTCAAGTCCGTATTTTTATCCTATAGTACTTGATCCAACGTATTGACAACAAGGAACATAGCCTGCTCGCGACCATGTCTGCATTTGAAAATGTGGAGCTGCCCATGACGATCCGCGGGAAACTGAACGCGAAACAACGCCGAGCGCGTGCCTTGGAGCTCTTGACACTGGTGAGTCTACAGGATCGTGTAGCCCACTTGCCGAGCGAGCTGAGCGGTGGAGAGCAGCAGCGAGTGTATGCGTTATCTTTTTCAATGAGTCACAACAAACTAAATGACGGAAATGTGAAGGACAATCGCACGTGCCCTGGCCAATGAACCCGAGATCCTGCTACTGGACGAGCCCACGGGCGATCTGGACAGCCGGAGCACGCTGGCAATCATGGACCTGCTGCTCAAAATCAACCTGGAGCAGCGGTGCACCATGATCATGGTCACGCACAACCCGGACATTGAGTGCTACGCTGATCGGCTTCTGTACTTGCAGGACGGGCGATTTGCTCGCCAAGTGTTTAACCAAGTGCAGCTCCCGTTGATCCTGGAGGATTACCAAGAGTACCTCAAGCTGAAGGATCAGGGGAGGGAAGGAACGGGAGCGGGCGATGAGCTCGAGGCCATGCTAGCTCAGGCTGCTGGGGGCAAGGCATTGTCGTCGGCCGTGTTGACTTGACAAGATTTCAAAAAAAAAAAAAAAAAAAAATCGCTCTTTGACATCAATCGCCTGCCCCCACAGCAAACAAAAACCCCTTGCTATCGCCCACACGCCCTTCTATTCGTTTTTCTTTTCCAGTTCTTGTTTTCTTTTGGTTTTTCGTTCGTTTTTGTGCATTTTCAAGAGTATTTAAATTTTTCGAAGCGATCAAGCTTGGTTACTATTTATTTGTTTTCGTCGTTTTTTCTTCTTCTTCCTGGCTCTCGCTCAATCAAAGTCCCCCGTTAAATCCAAACTTGGTGTGAGGTACGCCAGTTCATCATTCATATTTCAATTGGAGTTGAGTTTGAATTTTTTTTTGGCCAACAAAAGATCAACAACACAAAACCGCCGCCACAAAAACCCAACGCGCACAGCCCCTCTTCGACCACACCAACGGTCAAAAAAATAAAATAAAAAAGATCGACCTAACAATGTCCGCCAGCGCCCCTCCCAACCCCGCTGCGCCGGCCCCTTTGGTCGACCCAACCACCGCCGCCGCCTCTGCCGCCGCTTCGGTCGTTTCACCCACCCCCGCTGACCCGTCCGCTGCTGCCGCTGCCGCCGCTGCTGGCGTTGCCGCGTATGGATACCCCGCGCAGATGATGGGCGCGCCCATGGCCGTGTTCCCGGGCTACCCCGGCGGTGGAGGCGCACACTACGCCCCGACCGGGTACCCAATGTACGGAGCTGGAGCTGGAGCCGCCGGCGCTACCGGCCAGAGTGTTGCGTCTGATAGTGGCGCGTCGGGCTCGATTGGCCACCAGCACCACCAGGGCCACCACCACCATCACCACCAGGGCCACCGTGGCGGCGGTATGTACGGTGGAGGACAGGGCGGGTACAGTGCCCCCGGCGGCGGCAGTGCCGCGTTCCGCCGGTCCCCGCGGCTGTCGCCCGAGGAACTGGCCGCGCAGGCGCAGGCGCAGCAAAAGACGACGCTGTGGATGGGTCTCGAGCCCGGATCGGACGAGAACACGGTGCGCGACGTGTGGGCGGCGGCCATGCCGGGCGAGTCGGTCACGGTCAAGATGATCCGGGACCGGTACACCAAGTGCGTTCTCCTTTTTATTGGCTCGATCAATTATGCTCATTGTGTGTGTTTTGTGGTGACATCTCACTCACACCAAAAAAAAAAAAAAAAATGAAAACAGCATGGCAGCGGCGTACTGCTTTGTCGATTTCCCGTCGTACGAGGTCGCGGCCCGCGCCATGGCGTTCGAGGGCCAAGCGCTCCCGACCAACGCGGCCGCGATCTTCCGGCTCAACTGGGCGGCCGGTGGTGGGCTGCAGCACGAGCCGAAACCGTACGAGTTCTCGCTGTTTGTGGGCGACCTGGCGCCCGAAGTGACCGACGACGAGTTGCTGGCGGCGTTCACGTCGCGGTACCCGTCGACCAAGGGCGCTAAAGTCGTGGTGGATCTCGCTACCAATATGTCGCGCGGATTCGGGTTTGTGCGGCTCGACTCGCAGGAGGAGCACATGCGCGCGCTGGGCGAAATGACGGGCGTCGTGGTCGGGTCGCGCGCGATCCGCGTCGGGCCTGCCACCCCGAAACTGCACCGTCCCGTGCCGCACCACCAGAGTGGCCAGCACCAAGGCCAGCAGCACCACTACCAGGGTGGGAACGGTGGTGGCCGTGGCGGATACGGCGGCGGCGGTCGCGGTGGATATGGTGGCCAGCACCTGCAGCAACTGCAGTACGGTGCCGGCGGCGGCGCGTCCGCTGGGTACGGCTCGCCGCGCCAACACCACCAGCAGCACCAGCACCATGGGTACAGTGGGAGCGGCAGCAGCAGCGGCGGCAGTCCCGGGTCGTATGCGGTCGGAGGCGGTGCCGCCAGCAGTAGCACGTCGCCCGGGCACGCGCAAGGCTCGCACAGCTCGGGTCCATCGGCGGGCTCTCCAGCCGCGCAGGCCGCGGCGGCCGCCGACCCGTCCAACACCACGGTGTTTGTGGGTGGGCTCTCGCAGTCGGTGACCGAGGACGATATTCGCAAAGTCTTTTCGCCCGTCGGCGAGATTGCGCTGATCAAGATCCCCGCTGGGAAATCGTGCGCGTTCGTCTCGTACGCGCACCGCGACGCGGCTGAAAAGGCGATCGCGGAGTTGAACGGGATCACCGTCGGGTCCAACAAGGCGCGGTTGTCGTGGGGCCGGCCGAACCACCACCACGCTGGCGGCGGCGGCCAGGGGCATCACCACCAGGGGCATCACCAGGGTCACCACCAGCACCACCACCAGGGTCACCACCAGCAGCAGCAACAGCAGCAGCAGCACTACCAGTCGCACGCTGCCATGACGGGTTCTGCGTCGGCGACCCACGGTCAGTCTGGTGCCGGTGGTGCCGCGGTGGGCGGACACCCGCAGCACCACATCCAGCAGCAGCATCAGCAGCAACAACAGCAGCAGCAAGGAGGTGCCGCTGGCGCTGCTGCCGCCGCCGCCGCCGGATACGCTGCGTATGGCGCGTACGGGCAGTACGCGGCTGCTGGATACCCAATGTACTCGTACCCACCCCAGCAGCAGCAGCAGCAGGGCCAGCAGCAGGGCCAGCAGCAGCAGTACCGCAGCGACGGAGCGACGGACGGCACGGGCGTTCAGGCGGGTTCAGAGGCGCAAGGACAACAGGGGTATGGTTTTTTATTTTCGTTTGGTTTGGTTTTGGCACTCACCGCTTTTTTACCTGTAGCAACTGGGGCGCGAGCGGATACACGATGGGGTGAGAGAGCATGCGTGCGGGACAACGATAAAATCACGACAAGTAAAGGGTGTTTTTTATTATTCTATTTTTCCTTTTACTGCTGCGCCGGATCCGAAGAGGAAGAAGCGGGCTTGGTCGCGACCGGCAACCAGTAATGGTCGAGGCTAAAGTAGTTGAGGCGGATCCCGTTCCACACTGCGTCTCCCAACGGAGCCATTTCCATCTGGGTCCATTCCACCACCAGCCCAAGGGCCTCCACGTCGGCGTCGGCGATCCGACGGTACACTTCGTTAAAGACCGCGTTGGACGCGCCTTGCCCGTGGAACCACGAGTACCGGCCGCCGGGGGCCAGCAGGGAGGCAGCGGCATCGTGGAACTCGGCATTGTCAGAGTAGTACTCGGCGTACCTATTCGATTGTCGCAAGTCTCAGTTTTGAGGATCTGGATCCGGGATCGTAAACGTACGTGTCAAAGTAAATGGCATCAAACTTTTGGCCTGACGCAAGCAGATCAGGGACTACGCTGCGCCAGGTTCCCGCGTGCACAGTGACAGTCGGGTTGCTGGAACCAAAGGTCGGGTGCGCGGCAATGTGCGCCAGCACGTCCGGATGCGCTTCAATGATATGGTGCGCGGTTGGAAGCGTCGCCTGCAGCATCGAGTCGATGATACCGAGCCCGAATCCGACGTTGAGGCTATGTTTTCATCGGGAAGTGAGGAAAGGTGAAAAATGGAGCCAAGAGAACCAGCGTACACGCGCAACCCACTCTTCCCGCCACAAAGAGCGTCTACCGTGGCCCGCATAATCGGCCGCTCCCAGCCCATCATGACGCCGTTCTGGTGCTCGTCCAGCAACCGCTCGCCGTCGGCCGAGTACACCAGCTTTTGCTGCAAGTAGTCGGCGTTGGTCTCGGGCTGCGCGGGGACCATGCCCATGGCCCGCAGCGCCGCAAACAGGCGCTCGGCGCGGACGCCCTCGGAGACGAGCCACTCGTACGTTTCGAGAAACCCGGCGGCCATTGCGCGCTCGGCGGCCGTCTGGCCGGATTCGTCCAGGAGGTTCCATGGCGCGCCATTCTATTTCCATGTACTATAAATGAAATGGTAATGCACGCATAGAAGATGAGTACCTCGACGAGAAGCTGCACGAGGGCCAAGTGTCCGCGCTCGGCCGCAACAAACAACGGCGTGCGGCCCTGGTCGTCGTGGTACGCGGCGTCGGCGTCCTCGGAGCTCAGGAGCGTGCGTGATTCCTCGAGATCGCCGTACGCGCATGCGGTGAGCAGGAGCTCGTCCGGGGTCGGGGTGGCCATTTTCGTTGACTTTTTGTGAAGGTGGAAAAGGGGCCCAAGTCTCGGTGACCATGTCACTGGACCTCTGAAAAATTCCCGCAAAATAATATTTTCGTGGCCAATTATTCTCCAAGGTATCAAATCCGAA
>MU624954.1:0-16057 GCA_025349905.2 Blastocladiella britannica
TTGTTATGCTCACCATTGTTGAATGTAGTTTTGATTCCCCGCAAAAAAGTCAAGTACCGGAATGTCGGAATCTTTCCACTCGACCCGGAATGCCGTTGAAACTTGTCCAAGATCCCCTCTTCTTTGTTTTTCCCCTGAGTCACAAACTCAGTGACGCTCCCTATTGAAACGGGAAGCCATGAATACAAAAATCTCTTTTTTTGTTGAATTTTTCAAATGCTGCAGCAACAACAACCATTCATCTTGCTCATGGCAATGCGGTGCTGGGGACGGCGATGCATGTCTACCTCACACCGCCCAACATTTGCCGAGATAGGTGTGCGCCCGGCGCTGGCACGGAATCTGGAATCGCAGCTGGGCCTGGCGCACCCAACCGTCCAGCAACGCGACCTGGTTACGCTCCTGCAGCGCGCGCCGACGCGTGACGTGGTTTTGCGCGACCTAACAGGGTCGGGCAAGTCTCTGGCTTTGGTCCTGGCATTGCTCAATTTACCTCGTCGTGTTCCTCCCATTATTCGTCGTGCATCGCGTGAAGAAGACTTAACTACGACAAAAGCGAGCATTCGGCCCGCGCATGTTCTGTTGCTGCCGCACACGGACCTGGCAGCGCAATGCGGCGCGTGGGCAGCCGCCATGGTGCACGGGATGCCGGCCGAGGCCGCACGGGCTGCCGTGATGGTCGCGACCGATGTTTCCGCCTTGTCAACCCCATCACCGGACGCAGAACCGAGCACCACAGAAGCAGTTGGACCGCACCTGCTGATCACAACACCGGGTGTGGCGACGGCGCTGACGGCGGCCGGACGAGTCAACTGGACCGAAGTGGGCACGCTGGCGATTGACGAGGTAGACGGGCCGGGGATGGCGCCTCCACCGCCAACCAAAGGCGCGCGGTCGCGCGGCCAGATGTTGAACATGCCTCCGAGCGATGCTGCCTGGAAATCGGTTACCCACCCGACACCGCTCGAGGCCGCAGTGCGCGCAATCGTGGACGCTCGCGCCGGTAACGGCCGCCACCCGGCCGTGGGCAGCTCCGGCTGGTGGCGAGCACTCCCACGGATGGTGGCCGCGTCGGCGTCGGCATCGGCGGCGGTGCGCGCGCACCTCAAGCGCGGGGTCGGAATGATCCGGGCCGACAATTGCGCGTTCCTGGACGCCATGCCTTCGGTCCCTTCGGCTGCAGTAGCCTCAACAGCTACCCCACCAGAGACCGCTGCGTCATTCGAGCTGGCGGGTCTGCGTGCGCCGGCGGGCATCACGCACGCGGCAATGCTGGTGGTTGCGCAATCGGATGCTGACCTGGACCCGCAGCTCTTGGATGTGACGGATCCCGCGGCGGCGGCTTCTCTTTCTTTTTCTGGACCGTTTACGGCGCGGCCTGCTAGCGGTCCATCGTCGTCGCAGGACTGGAACCAAGAGACGGCGCCCACAGACCCGACACCAACAACAGCAACCACCCTCACGCAACAAGCGCTTGCCATTGTGCGGACGGCACGTGCACTCGGCGTGACCCACGCGCTGGTGGTCCCGGTTGGCCCGCGCGCACCTGGATGCTCGGCGGTGATTGCAGCACTCCAATTTGCCGGCGTCGCGACTGACGAGCCGGTTTCGGCGGCGTTCTGGACTGCACCTACTCCTCCTTCTCCTTCTGATTCTGAGGCAAAGTCCGTTGGGGGCGCCATGCGATTCACGGTGGTGTCGTCGACGGGCGCGCGTGGACTCGATGCACCCGCGGCGATCGACGTGGTGTTTGTGATTGGCGCGGCCCGATCCACCGCCGAGTACGTGCACGCGGTCGGGCGCGTCGGGCGGTTCGGCAAGCCGGGGGCGGCGGTGTCGGTGGTCGGGACGGCCAAGCAGGCGGCGGTCGTGCGACGCATGTGGCGAGAGCTTGGGTGGGTGGCCAATGGTGAGGTTGGCGGCAACGGTGCTCAGTTCCAGACGGTAAAGCTGGCGTCGCCTTGATCAACCCACTTACATTATGGAGTTATTTTTAGGCCTGGATTTAAGAGTAAAAATTTGATTGCTTTTCGTTGTTGATGCACTTTCGCTCGCTCCCCCTCCTGGACGCCTTCGCCCGCCAAAGAAGTAGAGAATTATATGGCTGACACGCAAAAAATCCTGCTCATCGTGGCCACTGCGGTCTTGCTGCTGGTGCTGTTTATCGTGACCCTCATCGGCCGCCGGCGACGCGCCAAATCGGCGGCGCTGGAGACGATACGCGAGCGCGAGGAGCGCATCGAGCGACTATCGCGGTCCGAGTCGACGCGCTCCAACATGCGCACCGCCGACATGGCTTTCCGGCTATCGCTTCCGCCGCGTGCGCTCGAAGAAATGGCGGCCGAGGCAGCACTGACTTCCGACACGCAACTCAAGCGTGCCCGGTCAATCCGGTCGATTCAGGGCGTCACGTTGGCCATGCCGCTGCGCAACTCGGCCCAGTACTGCCGCAGCCTTGCGGGCGACGACACGCGGTCGCTGGCATCGAGCACTGGCGGCGGTGGAGGCGATGCATCCCTTTTGTCGCCGCAGCCGGGGAGGACATCGCTCGATCCCGCGTACGCGTACATGGATCCGCGCCGGTACTCGGGCTCCATTGCCGAGGACGCGGTGGATTTGGCCGCCGTCAGTGCCGCGGGAGGTGACCACGGTGGCGGTGGCGCGGGAGCGTACGCGGGGAAGATCCTGCTGCACGGCGGCCACCACGACTCCCATCTCCTGTCGCCCGCCATGTCGCACCTGTCACCTGGCATGTCGCACTTGTCGCCCGGTGTGTCCCACTTGTCGCCCATGTCACACCGCCGCACATCGCTCAACACGCCGCCGACACCCTCCGCCGGCCTGCATGTGCACTTTGGCCCTTCCGGTCGCCGGCACTCGGCGCTCCCTCCGCTGGTGGAGACGTCCGAGTCGCGCGGGCCATCGTCGTGCGAGCCCAGCGAAGCCGAAGACGACGAAAAAGAGGAACTGAACGACGGGTTGGTGCATCAACATCACCATCCGTCGTCGCTGACGGCAACGGGAGTACCGGTCGTGATCTGGGAGCCACCGGCCGACCGGCCGTCTCCTGCGTCGCTCGCCACCAACTCCCTCTCCTCCTCGGACGGGTCAACGGACCAGCTCCTGCCGTCCCACTGATTTCTCACTTTTTTTTTTCTTCACTTTCCCTGAGGCGTGCCTGCTGCTCTATCTTTTGTGTTGTTTATTGGCGCCTTGTTTTTAATTCAAAATCGTTCGTTCTTTATATCTAATGCGGTCCTGGTACCTGTTGGTCGGCCTGCGCGCCTGGCAGTGGGGTGATTCCTAAATGAGTGAAGTGAGAGTTCCGAATTCCGCCGGCGCACAGATCACCACACACCCTCCTTTTTTGGCACTGCCCGGCAGGGGCGTGTCCCTGCGTCATTTGCGCCTCGGGCTGCGATATAAAATGAATGGCCGCGCCTGTACTTGACATATCCCATCCATATCCACAACACAAAAATCAAACCAACCAAGTAAAATGTCCGCAACAAGATTCATTCCCTCGGCCGCTCTGACCGCCGTCCTGCACGCACGCATGGTGCCCAAGATGCGCCATCCTCGCGCACACAAGTTCGAATCAAGCTCGGCGCTGGCTCTGACGCACGTGTCGCCGGTCGCCCGGTTCTTTTCGTGGACTCGGTTCATTCAATCACCCATCGCCGAAGCCGCCGCAATGACCCCCGCCGTGATCCTCGCGGCCGAGCTCGAGCGCCAGTCCAGGTGGCAAAACTGGCTCAGCCTGTCCGCCCAAGGCGTTCCTCTTGACCAAGCACGGCGGCCCGGCCAGTTCGCGCCGCTTTTGTAAATAATATATCCATCTTGATTTTGAACCCATATTTTTTTTTGCTTTTGAAATGCATTACATTTAAAAAAGAAAAACTAAGGATTGTGGATGGAATCAATCCACTGCTGCATCGCAAAGTCCGGCCTGGAGTGAAGACGGAGTAAGTCGGCCGCCGTCGGAAAGCTCGTGCCATGGACGACGTGCATCGCGTACCACCACTTGGCATACTCAAGTTGCCCCCGATTGATCGCGATGATGGCGCTTTCGGTATCCAAACAAGGCTCAAATGGCACGCCGATTCGGGCGCATATTTCCCACAAATAGTCCAGCATAGTGGAAGCCGAGATACGCAATTCTCGTTGGATGGATTCAATTTGGCTTGGGGACAACGCGAATTTGCGGGGCGAGTCGCGGGTCAATGAGAGCCGCAGGAGCTGCTATACCAAGTCCGGTCGGTCCCTCTTGATCAGCGGAACAAGCTGATCAAACGAGGGGGCCGGAAGTGGCGACGATTCAGGTGCGAGTCGATCCAGGTACCACTGCAGGGGCTTTGGATCGCGTTGCCGCAGTAGCGGGACATGGTGTCGCGGGACACGCAAGCCTTGAGGCCAATAACATCACGTCTCGCCCACCACCAGTCCATTGCTCGGACTTCAAACTTTTCAATATAGGAAGTGCTCAACAGTGTGTCCATTCTCTCCCAAGCATCACATCGACCAATCGCCAAGACCTGGGAGCCAATTTCGCCGAGCTCTACCTTGGCTTCCCGCCACTGGATCACATTTAAGCGAAATAAAGGCTGCGCAGGTCGCCAGGACCAATGGTCATCGATATTAGCTGCCGAGTCACTGAAAATGCTCCAACACCAGTCGAGAAAATTTAGTCGGCCGTAGTCGCACATGGTTTTGAGGGCTTTTCGCAATAACGGTTTTGCTTGTTCGATGCCAATCCTCTTGACCGTTTCGTCCCACCACCACTGACACAGTTCCAGCGAGTCCTCGATGACCATAAAAGCAAGGTAGTTGATATCGAGCTTACACCAATTGAATTCACGGCCCGTCTCTGCATAATAGCTGCGCAACCAGTCGATCACCAATAGCCTGTTATCCGTACAATATGCGAGCCCGGGCGGAAAAAACTGGTTGGCAGGGAACATGGGCTTTGAGCGCGATGCATACTCGGCCTTCCACCAGTTGAGCATGACCACTCGGTGCTCGCCCATGGCAGGCCAGGCCCCGATATCCCGTTCGACGGGAACAAAGTCGTACTCGATACCGTGATCGACATACTTATCCTTCATCCAGGACAGCGACAGCAACTGACAATGCCGAGTGGCATAGTCAAACAGGCCCTTGAAGCGCAAGTGAGCGGTTGGCGCGGCGTGCCTCACCGCATTTTGCACAATTTTATAATCGATTGGGTCCAAAAGGTGTCCTGGAACCCTGGCGACACTGAGCATCCAGTCCAGCACGTGCACGTGGCCGGCAGCGGCGGCGCCCTCGGCAATGTGGCCCATGTCCAGGTAGGATAAGGGATGTTTCAATAGCTTTAGCTCGTCCAGTGGCCAACGCGACCGAGGTCGGTCAAATTCACGACGCGTCGAAGGACGTGACGGTGCGTGTCGAGCAAGTAGAAGCGCGGCTGGACGCGAAGCAGCTCGAGGCCGGCCGCGAGCGAGTACGTCTTGTGCGCGGCGAATTGCAGTATACGGTCGAGAATCAGTGGGATATTTTCCATCGTCAATTTTTTGTAATTTTGAGCGAAGACCAACTGTCTTTGGCTGTCAACGGCTCATGCCATGAGAAAAAAAAAAAAGACATGTATTGAATCAGTCCCAGAGGCTCGACAACCGCTCCTCGCACCGCGTACACGGCGTCTCGCCGTGCGTCAACGAATTCGCGGTATTCTGAGGACACGTGCTGGCGACCACTTACACGATCTTTTGCCGAAACACCACGAGCGGTTTGGTTGGGCCGATACCCAAGAGTTGCGGGTCAAACACATCGATCGCGGCCATCATGAGCCGCAGGTTCGATCGCACAAACAACAACCGACCAGGAAAGAACTGCAGTGCCTCGATCCCCAATGCCAAGCTCGCCGAGTGGGAGCACCATTCGCCATGTTCGGCATAATCAGGTTCGTGGTGATACCGCCCACGGGCGACTCTTGGTGGCGGAATCCAACAAACTGGGCGCACCAGGCTCGAGTGGGAAGAGTCCCCAGGCTCTTGAGAACGCCCTGCTCACCAAAGCAACTCACACCAAGGGTGATGAGTAAACCAAGCAAAGAATCGTCCTCGGATGTGGAGTAGACATCCCAAATCAAGTCCCAACCGCCCGCTGCAGCAATGGCACGCGCCCAGCTTGAATTTGTAGACCGGTACCAATACTTGAGTGGTCGTCGGTTGTAAACTGGTCGTGAAGCGTCAGCAAGGACATGAGCGCAAAGGACCAGTATTGTTTGTCAGTGCCAGGGGTTGTCAGCACGCGAGTGTAAATGGCCGGAACGTCCATTCGCCCAAGCAACAATTGGGCACTGTTGATTTCAGGGGAACAAGCATTTCATCAACCATAAATACATTGTCCATGCGGTCAAGGTGTGGATGGTGGCACAGCGCAGCCGTCGCATTCGCGAAATCAAGAGCAATATTGGCCGTAATACTTGCCACCGAGTCGGCCTGCGTGTACAGATGGCGCATAGCAGAAGCAGCTTGGGCCAGGTTGGAATCGGGCGCGGGTGTTGGCAGCTCGTAGCATTATTCTTGAGGAAATTCGAGCCAGCGACGTTTTGCCAAAACTGGGGTTGTGCATCGATGAACTGATCCGCAATGAGCCATAACGTATTGACATCGGTCCCAACCAATGGAGCAGCAGAAAACGCGTGAAGCAGTCCAAAAGCAACGTCAGGGTGATCAAGCGCGTCATTGACTGGAACGTATTTGCTGAGGGTGCAGTGCAGGAGTTTGGCACCGAAATTGATAATGTCGGAATTCACACTGCCAACGAGCGACATGATCCAGGTAAGGCCGCCGAGAGGAGCGACCATGAGCTCGTATGGGTTCTCGATATCTTCAACTTGCGTCAGGTAATGATCCGCGTCAAGGTCGGCAGGAGGCTCAGAAAGCCCATTCGGCGCTCCGGCGTAGACAGTAGCCTTCCAGGACCAGTTAAAGTTCGGGGATGGCAAGTTCCATAAATACAACAGCAACCAAGGCGCGCATGTCATCGAGGCGCTCATCCTCCAGTTCGCCGAAATTGAGCATGGCGGTACACATTTCCTGCACATAACCCTCGGCGCTGCCGTTGTCGGCAATCACGCCCATGACCCAGCCAGGGCCAACCAGTCCGATCAGGCTGATCAAATGCAGGGCCATGGGAGGCGGCACTTTGAAGACGTCGTGCAGAAGCTCGGCAAAGCCCCCATAGTCGAGTCCATAGTCCGTGTGGTGAACGAGGTCGCGAACGATTTTTGGGAGCGTCAACAGCTGGAGCGAGTGCCGGTGGTTGCGGTGTGGCCGGCACACGAGGCGGCTAGCGACTTGACGGACGAGTGTGCGAGAGTCTTTCAGATTTTTGGTGGTACGGATAATGGCGTCGGCGCTCTCGGCCTTACCACCCGTGACAACAGCAAAGAGCACGAGCGTGTGGCCGGGTCGTGCTCAAGCATGATAGGTGTCAGGCTGACCAGGCATCTCGAGGTGGCGCGAAGAGCTAAAATGGCAGGGAGGTCCAGAAACGTTGATACGCGGACGAGCAGCTCGTCAGGCAGCAAGACGTTGAGTTGGGTTTCGCTCATGTTCATTTTGCTCAAAAGGGAGTCGTCTCATTCCAGCATCAACGAGAGGCGGACGAGGATCTCTGCCCTATTGGACGATCCCATCTCATGGCCGTGCTGGTGGATCACGGGCCGCTCTCTCAAAAGAAATGGATATAATCGACCACGTCATTGGCGTTACTCTGGCCTACGCTGCTGGCACCACATCCTCGCCGGACCAGGCAACCACAGTATTGAACGTGCTCTCCAAGGACAGAGCACCTACTGTCCTTGGCGCGGTCCTCTCGCGCGGCTTTCTCGAATTCGACCCGTCACTCGCAATCAAACATGGCCACGGACTCGCCCTGCTGCCGCACTACCCGTCCTATATTACCTTTGATGGCATTTTGAATCTACTCTCGGCAGCTGGTGCCTGCGGCGACATGGTCACCATCAATTTGTTGTGGCAACTGGCCGGACCAGCAACCCCAGCACGACTATCTTGGTACGAGGACTACGGCTTCATCAGCTGGGCAATCATTCATGGCCATGTCCACGTCCTCGATTGGATCGCGGATAAAGCCCGCGCTGAAGGTATCCCCGTCAATTGGAGTTGTCATATGTGGATGCAGGCTGCCGAGGCAGGACACACCAATACTCTGAATTGGGGAATCGTTCGTGGGCACGTCAAGGAGATTAAACTCTGCCAGGCCCTCCTTTCTGCGAGAAAGGGCGATATGTCCGTGGTAGACTGGTGGATCGCGTCCCAGCCAAGTAACGAGGAAGCTCTGACGACTCTGAAAACGACGAGGGCGCTTGAAGTCTTAACTACCAATGATACGATCGTCATTTTGGACTGGTGGTGGTCGTATACTGGGTCCAACTTACCCGAGCCCACGTCCATGGCTGCCATTGCCGACGCCGTGCTCACTGGCAGGTCTTATACAATAATCGCGTGGTGGTGGGCACGTTTTTTGGAGCACCGCTCTCCCGAGCACAGTTTTGGGACGGTGCTTCCAGTTGGACGATTCTGCAAGGTCGAAATTTTGGACTGGCATTGCCTGCAATATCATGGATTGCCCGAGTACTTTACGCACTCGTCTGATCAGGGAGAAGCTGTGTTGGGATGGAGACCGACGATGTATTTTTCGACAAGCTTGTCCGTGATGGAGAGGGCACTCGAGCAATGCGCTATGGTCGATGGCCAGAAATTGACTCTTGCGAATGGATTTGCCATTGGTTGCGCACATGGTGGATTTACTAATGTCCTAGATTTCGTATTGCGCTCAACCGATTTGGTAGTGGTGGAATGGTCGAGTAATATTGTAATACATGCCATGCAACGAGGTCAGAGCGCTGCACTCGAGTGGTGGGAACGTCATCAAGATCAATTGCCTGAGCAGAATCTCGATTGCGGCAAGTACTTGTCAAATTCCGCTCAATCGGACGCTGTAGATGTTCTCACGTGATGGCATACTCGTCTGTATCTGGCGACCCGAGTTGATTGGCAGCAAGTGTGCTTCAAGGCGATTGCCAACAATTCGCGCAGAGTGCAATTATGGTTGCGCGAACACCCCCATTTGTTTACTCCCGAATCAAATGAGGAGCGCCGCGAGTTTTTTGACGCGTGCATGTATTTCGTGAGCTTGATCAAACCTTTTACCACCGACTTCATTGGCGCCATCTTTTCCGATCTGGACCTGGCCATATGGTTGCATCCTCCTCCACAGCAGGTGTATGCTTGTATAACGATGGTTCACTGGTGGTGCGGCCATACCCGTAGCACCACTGTTTCTCTCTTACCCTTGAAACCCAGCAGTTTCGGATCCCTGCTTGAGGAAGGCGATGTGGTGACATGTGAATGGTGGCTACGAGCGCACCTCGCTGTTGGCCATGCGTTGGTGTTTCCGGCGGCAGAGACTCTCGAGGAAATTTACGAGAGCGACCTCGATTCGATTTGGTGGGTGTATGATGTGACGGTGACGCGCAAGATCGCGGTTCTTGTCGAGTCCGAGGCCGGGAATGTGCCGTACACGTCGCCGCCGCTTTTGTATTCCGATTGAAATGCATTTCCTTAAAAATATTTTACATTATAAAAAAGCGGTCCGAGTTCGTCAGCTCATTGACGAGGTTCATGGACTCCCAACCGGGCCGCCCACCCGTTCCACCACTGCGCCAGCGCCACATGCCGGTCCCACCGCAACCCCCCTGCCCGGTCCCACTGGACCATGACTTGCTCGCCGATCCAAGCGCGGGTCTTGGTGGCGGCGGTACCAGGGGAAGCGGTCGCGCGCTCTACGCATTCAAGCACCGCATCGGCGCGCCGCATGGCCTCGGGCACCTGGTCCAGTGGGATCCCGTTCATGGCCACGGGCAACGCAACCGCTGCGTCCAAGAGCCGCGGACTAATAGCGGGCGACAGCAACGCGGAAGGGGCGATCTGTTCGACTAGCCAGGTCGATATTGACACATCCTCGCCAAAGAGCCATGCCGACGATGCCAGAGCGGCCGTGGCGCGCCACCGCACTTGGTGGCGCATCATGGGCTCTTCGATTTGTTCTTGCTTGGGAGCAGGGTCTACCGGCCACCAGTAGGCAGCGTACCACACCCACATCTCTCGCGCGGCAGCCCCAAGCGCTGGTCCGCCGGTGGGTAAAGTGTCGGCCGCCTCGAGAACCCGCACCAGCATCCAGTGCGCCGCCTCCCATGCCGCGGCACCAATGGGATCGTCATTCCCAAAAGACGGAACTGTCGCCAGCTCGGCCACTTGAAGCAGCACTGCGGTCGGGGCATGCGCCAGCAGCCGCGTGTCGCCCGAAATAAGCCCCGCGGTGTAGGCGACCGCAGCATCAGGTCGTCGCACGGGCCATGCGTCCTGGGATACTGGGCCATCATGAAGCGCCGCTTGCAACGCCGCGGGAACTGCCCGGAGCCGCACCGCCGCGTCCACCAGGTCAGTTTGGTGGTCAGAGTAGGACGGGAACGGCGGGGCATTGGGATCAAACGACGACAGCGCCAACGTTAGCGGATGGATGAGCGCCAAGTGACCAATCAGGTGCAGGAGGGTCTGAGTGGCGGTGCGCTTGCCGGCATCCACCGACTCGGTGGCAGCAGCGGATGCGTCGACGGCCGAAGTAGCAAGAGCGGGGCGCCATGCGGCCGGTCGTAAAATTCGAGCGAGGCCGCGCGGCGCGGCCGGCAACGCGCCAAAAGCAATGTCCTGGCCAATCATGACTGCCAAAAAGAGCCGCGGCGCCAGATCACGCTTGGCCGAGGCCGGGTCGGCGCACACGCGCTCGCTGATGGCCGCATGGGAGAGCGCCAGCGCACGAGTGACGGTTTCTGCTGCCCAGAGGTGCGTCGCGGGTAGACTGGCAGCCGAGCGCAGGTACCGGCCGAGAATCGCCGCCAGCGGACCAATGAGCGGCGGCCACAGACTGTCCAGCGGCGACGTCTTCTTGTCTGGCACTGCTGGCGTCGACGTGGTGGCTGTGGGGATGATGGGACCCAGCGCGTATGGAAGAGTGCACAGGACCGAAACGAGGGCCCGCGTGATGGGAGCTTCCTCGGCCGCCTCGACCACGCGCGCAGGCCAGTTGTAGTGAGGCACCTGCGACCCAATCATTGACATGGCAAACGCGGTCGTGTTGCGCACCGTGACGGGCAGCGAAGGCGAGCAGAGCAGCCGCGACCACGCGGCGGTGAGCGGGCGCGGAATGTCGGGCACGCTTCCTGGAAGGGTCCCAACGACGCCAGCCAGCGCAAGCATGGCGATCGCTGCACCCGTACCGCCGCACTCGTCCTCCTCAGAGACTTTGAGGCAGCCGAGCACGACGCGCTCGAGCGCCGCCAGCAGCACGCGACATGATGTGCCAGTGGCGTGCTTGCGGGCGGCAGCCGACCAAAAGTAGAGCCACTGGATGGCGGCGGTCTCGTCCGCAAAGAAAGACACGCGCCCGTGCGCGGCCAGCGCCGTGACCAGGAGCGCAACCAGATCGGTGGCGGTCGAGTGCGACGGCTGCGCCAAGTGCAAGCCAACCACGGTCATGAGCGCCGAGTACCACAGGGGCTCTGCCGATGCGACGCCGGCGGCGATCCAGCCCGACAGGGCGTCAAGGGGCGGGCTCGGACGGATGAGCACCACCGACGCCGGCACGAGCGGGACCAGCATCAGCGCGGCCGTCAGGCACTTGGCACTGGCAGCGGGCGGCGTGTTCGTGGGTGGTGCGGCCAGGGCGGCGGCGCGGGGCCAATGCTCGACCAGCATCATCTCGGTGGCAAGGGGGAGGCTCTGGGCCGGTGCAGCTACATGCGAGCGCAGGGCCTGGGTCGCCAGCTGCAGGTATGCTGTGGCAAAGTCGCCGTCGTCCCGGGTCTCGGCCAATGGCAACGGCGGAGGTGATGTCATGATTATGGCGTTTGGGGAAGGAACAATTGGCAGCGATCCAGTGCAGGCTTTGATCGCCTTAGTGTTATGCTCGCTCGTCATTCGCACTCGCAGTCGGTTTTTCCCCTTGCTGTTTCCTCGTTGATTCCATCTGATCTTGCCCAAAAAATATAATTCCGAAATCCCAGGCCAAAGTAATCGCATCCCACTCCACGTACCTCGAAAACCTTATTACAAGCGCACAAATTCCGGTGTGCAATTAAACGCAAAATGCCAGATCCTGCACATGCGGAACGAACGACGCAAGGGGCCGCGCCGACGCACCGAAACAGTCTTACGGCGCCACCAGCGCTACCAAAAGCAATGATCCGCAACAGATCCGAGCCCATGGAACCTGCGGCGGCCCGTACTCTTGCTGCCCAAGCCATTCTCCCTCCAAATGAGCAGAGGAACCGCGAGGAAATGTTTTCCGGCTCGTTCGTTTCGTTCCATTCTGCTCGCAGTGGACGATCAATTGAAGGCTCGATGCATTCCGCACTCGAGTCGAGCGGCAGCATGGTGGCTGCGGCGCATGCCGCCGCAACAGAGCAGCAGGACACGAACGGAGACTTGCCAACCCCTTCTGGTCGGATCATCTCGAGCCAGGCCATGACTCCTGTCAGTGAAGAGCAAGAGACCTCGTTTATTGTCCAGACGCCATTAGTGGCGACGGAGGGACCCGGTCCAATCCTACAGCGGCCACCGGTCCTCGCCACTCATTCAAAGAGCATGGTCACTAGTTCAACCGAATTATACGCTGACCAAAGCCCACTGCCGCAACGTGCGTTCAGGTCCCTTTCCTTTGTGTTTATGTGTGCATGGCTCAAACATGAGGAAATGCACGTATAATATAGGGGATATCATAAAGTCAAGGCGCATGTCTTTTTCGCCTACTTTGGCACGGCCCAAGGTTGGTCAGATGCTGGGCTTCTTTTCGGATCGGCGCTACTCCACCACTGGCGTACCCGCATCAGAGAAACCGATAGAGAGTGCATTGCCCGACCTGATACCCGAGATTACCCTGAAAAACGAATCGAGTGTTGCCTTTTCTGGCGAAACACCTGCCAGTGATCCACCAGTGGAGCACCTCGTGGACTTTGAAGCGCCAGTTGTCGCGCCGAGTGCCTTTGGTCTCTGGCTAGAAGCGGTCTTGACCCAGCCCAAGCACAGGATGTGGACGCTTTACGACTTCATTATCCGGTTCCTTGATTTTTGTGCGATTTTCTCTCTTTCCTTTGATGCCATTGACTCAAATTTATCAATTTCTCAGTCCACTTTCTGGTGCTGCCGATCCAAGTTGCATATTCGTGTGACATAGGTGCGCGATTACTCTTGTACGTCTCCACATTTATATATATTGGAAACGAATCCAATGATCGAATATTAACAATGAAAATATGTAGCCTGTATGCTGCGCTTGATGTCATATTTTGCATCTCCGCAGTGGTTGAAATTCGACGCCCACGGACCGACCAGTTTGGCCAACCCGTCATCAAGCCAGCCGAGAAGCGCAAGTTCCATCTCGCACAGCTCGCAACCAAGTTCGAGTACCTCGCACTTGTTCCCCTTGACTGGCTCGTCCTGATCGCTGCTTACAAGTTCGATGCAAGTATGACGTGTCTTGATCCATTTTACGTTTACGAACACGACACTGTCCAGTCGAAAACACCCATCCCGGGCCTGTCCGAGTATGCCACTCGTCACAATTACGATTCCGAGTTTGTACCATTTTTTTTTCTCTCCCTCTTTTGTGGTGCCAAATTTATCTCCCTTGGATGTCATTCAGCGATCTTCCATGGGTTCTGGCGTTGTATAGCTGGACTCGCGCCATTCGCCTCTTGCGCATGTTTCGGACTGTGCAGTGGATGATCAACCTCAAGATCCCGCATGTGGTTGACCCTATCAGCCGACTTATCAAGACTCTGCTCTTTACGATCATGTTTAGCCACCTGGATAGCTGCCTCTTTTGGGCTTTGAGTGTGCGCGTCTGTTTTTTCCGTTTTTTTTTTCGGGTCTCATTTAAACAAGCATTGATTTCAGACACAACTTCCGGTTGGAGACCGATGGATTGACAAGTATCATATTGTTGCAGATGAGGAGGGAATCTTGCGACCTTTTGGCCAGCGTCTCTCGCGAAATTTGTACCTATATTTCATTCACTGGTGAGAAGGATATACTAACGCTCGCGTGACCTTTATATTTAGGTACACGTCAGAAAAAGTCTTGTTCTTTTTGCCGCGTGAGGTCAATGATCTTGCTGAAATTATCTTTCAGTACATTGAAATGCTCTGTGCGGGGATCTTCTTCATGTATCGAAAGCACAGTCGAACTGACACAAGTATTCATTCTTGACCAGGCGCTGCTGTGATTTATGGTATTTTAGTTTTGCAAACGACCATCTCTTGACTTTATATCCATCATTACTCAACTCTTATTCGCCACCAGGATCCATTTTTGGGAATATGGCTTCGATCGTCCGCTCATTGGATAGTCAAGCGGGACTGGACAAGGCTGGTCTGTAGCACTTCCCTTCATTTTGCAAACGCGATTTGATCACTCACACAAGCGGCACATACAGCAAAACGACGGAACTTTACCAAGTCGCATCTCCAACAGTACATGAAGCAGTTCAAGTTCCCTCCCGAGCTCCAAACCAAGGTGCTGCAGCAGGAAGAATTCGACTGGGTCCACAAGCGAGGGGTCAACACGGACGAGCTCTTCAGGTACCTCCCCCAGTCGATTCGCGAGCAAGTCAATTACCACATGTACTACGACTTGGTCTCGAGTGTCCCTATCTTGTATGTAATTTATCCTTCGTGATTATTAGCTCATTTAGTGACTGGTTCCAAAAAACTAATCAACAGCAAGGAGCATGCGGACGAAGTGATCAAGCGCGCGCTCTGTCAAAAGATTAGCATTATCAACGTGACAACCAACTTTTACGTGTGCAAGGCAGGTGAAAATGGCACGGAAATGTACTTGTACGTTTATATTTCCTTTGCCTTGATGATCATCTTACTTTGGTTCTTAGCATGCTTCTGCAATTGTATGTAGCTTGCGAGAAGGCGAAGTTGAAGTTTATCCTCCTGACGAATCGCGAGTGCTCGTGACGCTCGGCCCTGGCGCATTCTTTGGTGAAGTGGCCCTCTTTTCGAGCAAGTTGCGCACCGCAACCATCCGAACCAAAACTGAAGTACAGCTGGTTTGTATATTCCATTTCTTTTTCTGATTTCCTCTGGCTGACTGTTGAACTATCAGTGTGTATTGAAGAAGAAGGAATTTGACGAGATTCTCTCCCAGTACTCTCACCTGGTCGAGGTGTTTTCGGGTTTGTCCTTGCCCAATTTTCATTACGTAGTTGAGGACTCACCTCCGAAATAAAAAATAGCCGAGATCGAAAAACGATACGCCGCCGACCGAGCCCGCGCCGTCGCACTTCTAGAAGATGCTCGAAACAAGGCGCTCGAGCGGCGTCGAGTCACGCTAGACGCTCGGTCGCATTCTTCTTTCGGCGCAGGGCTTCGATCGTCGGCGATTTTGCACCGTCGAAACCGTGCCCGCAAACCCGGTGCAAGCAGCACACATCTCTCGGAACCCAACTCTCGCGTCGGCTCCCACACCTCGGTGACGGATCCCGCACTGTCCCGCTCGTCGATCCTGAGTAGTGGGAGTAGCAACTTCAACACGACGGCGCTGCTCCATACCCGGATCGAAGAGTCTCCAAGGCCGATTCGAGCTTCGTCGGCGCTTCATCCCGACGGCGAAGAGGATTTGCAGGCCAGGAGTCTGCATGTGCCGACCACGTCCCCAGCCCGAGGGCCGGGAGGAGGGTGAGTGTCAAGAACCACAATCTTGTATTTTTTTTTTTTCGCTCCACGGCTGCGCACTGAACGGAGTTCAGATGTTGGAATTCTGTGATGGAATTGACGTGGAAAAAAACGCCCGTTTTATTCGCCAATGGAATTCGTCAGTCCTCGCTTTTCCAGCACCAAACCAAGCTGTTTTTCTCGTTGCCTTTTCTTGCTGGAATTCCACGAGCATTATCTCAGTCCGATCATGCTACCGCAATTCCG
>MU624955.1:2722-15987 GCA_025349905.2 Blastocladiella britannica
GAGTCGTGCATCTCCACCTCGGCCTTGAGCTTGGCCTCGCGCGCCAGCTGCAGCTTGTCGCGGACAATGACCACGGGAATGTCGGCGTGCTTGGTCACGTACTCGGACACGGACCCGAGGAGCGCCTTGGTCACGAACCCGCGTCCCGACCGGGCGGCCATGACAATCGAGTCGGCGTGCAGCTCGTGTGCCTTGGCCACGATCGCCTCACCGATCTTGTGCGCCTTGACCGCGTAGCCCTCCACCACGCGCGGGACCGCACCGTGCAGCGTCGCGTCCGAGGCCACCGCCGACAGCGCGCGGATCACCGCCAACGCCTCGTCGCGCTCGGCCGCATCGATCGTCTCGAGCGCCTTCATGACATCCACGCTGCCGTGGTCGCCGCGGTCGGCGTAGAACTTGGTCGAACGCACGTTCACCAGTACCAGCGTGTCGGCGGTGGTCAGAATGTGCTTGCGGGCCCACTTGACCGTGTATTCGGACAGCGGGGCGCTCGTCACGGGCAGGACAATCACGCGACCGTGCTCGGCAGAGATATCGGCACCCGACTCGTGGAGGCTGGGAAGGTGGTGGTCCTCAGTGGCGGTAAAGGTGTTGTCTTGGGCGGTCATTGTTCTTGATTGGATTGGTTGGTTGTTGGATTTGGTTGGTATTGGGATGAGGATCTGCTGCAATGGATGCTGGACGAGGGGGACCGGGCCTCTATTTATACCCGAGCTGGCCGAGCGAATACTTATAAAGTTTTCTGCTCCCCACCAAGTGCGCCACACAATGAAGCGAAACCTTACCCTCTCGGCCGGCAACGTTTTTAAAATTGAAGTACGATCAGGCTGCGTCATATGACGAAAAGCTGTATTAGATGATTCAAATGGCAGCATAGCATCGGGCATTTTGCTTGTCGCAGTCGCCGACCGAGAGACCCTGCTGGCGACCCGTGCCCGAGTTGACGATTGTCGCGAGCGCACTTCTGCACGTTGGCACCCTGCTTGACATTGGGATCGGCGGCGGATGCGACCTGGTTGTTGTTGTTCTACAGTGATTAAGGATGTGAAAAAGGTCTCAAACTCTTCGTAAATGAATACCTCATCAATCAGAGGGTAACGAGCACATGATTCCGTGGCCGCGAGCAAGGTAGAATAGAGGCACCGGCAATATGGACAAAGCGGCCGTTCACCTGGGGGCTTCCTCAGGGCATGGATCTCGTTGAGCACTGCCGACCGAAACGAAGACGGAAAAGCGCCGTGGATTCGTCGTACGGCATCGCAGTGGCTACCAAGGCGCATGCGATCACGGCAAACAGAGCGAGGAGAGGGTAGCGAGTCATTCTTGGTGACTTTGGGTGATAAAAAAAAATGGGTGATAAAAAAAAATGGTGGCGGCCGGCCAGCGGTCCTGTGCGTCGTTTTAATTTACTTTTGATGCAAGTCCGAGCGCGTCTCGAACCGCTATTTATTCGCTGAGAGTCTGCCTGGTCGCTCGTTGTCCAGGTAAAGTGACTTCATCGTGTCAGCTCTTCAGAAAATTAATTCTGGCACTCCTGCGATTGCGCCGCCGCCTGGGAATTCCGGACTGCAGTATCCCATGCAACAACAGCCATTATTCACGCTCAAGTCGCTGCAAGGCGCGCCATGCACCCAGGCGCCGCCCTTTGTCGACTGCATTCTCTCGCCCGCGATCGCGGTTGTCGCGTCCGGGCCGAACGTGCAGATCATTGACTCACTGACGCGCGACTCGCTCTACCGCCGCCGTATTCGTACGCGGGCACTCTTGTTTGGAGGGACCATGGGCAAATATAATTCATCAATAATGGCCAAAAAAAAAAAATTACAGAGCCGACAACAGTTCTCGCGCCGCCGTGCATTGCGCTGACAGCCGACTCCAAGTGTACCGCATTGTGCTCGGCCGACGGTGCCCTTTCGCTACTTCTGACCTGGTCGCCCAAAGTGGCCGTGAACTTATCCGTGGCCGAGCTCGTGGCCAGCCATACTTTGGGCAATAACCAACGTGCTCCCCGCTCCTCTGTGTCGTCCAGCACACCTGCGATCCAGGTCACCAAGTTGGAATTTGTGATGGTCCGATTCGGGTGCGGGATCGATCAATATTCACTCCTCTATCCCTATCGCCTTGTACTCACACCTACGGAAACAGAAACGATGTACTGCACGAGCTCCTGGTCACGACCACATCCGGCGTCCTACGCATTGCCAACCTCTGTATCGATCTTCTCTTGCGCGCTGCAACAGAGGGAGCGTCAGCATTGCAAGTTGGACTTCGCGAGGTACGCGCCCACTCCACCTTTCAGCAAGACAAGAGGCACCTACTTAGACAAATAATATACAGTTTGAGCAGCAGCTCATCGTCGAATACCTCGTCCCGACGCATTCCCTCGCGCCAGGATCGCCGCCTCACCAAACCACAGTGCATACGAGCGTTGCCATTCCCAGCGCAACCCTCCTCGCCACCACGGGCGCGGCGCTGACCACGATCGCAAACTCTGCAGCACAATTCAAGGCCGCATCGCCATCGTCGCCTGGCGGTCCCTGGGGAGGCATCGGCCTTGGTACCCCCGCGCCGTCCCGCACTGCGACGTCGCCATCATCGCCTGTTGCGCTTCCGTGCGCGTCAGTGCTTATTTTTTCATCGGGACCATCTCCTGTCTCACTGTGGACGTGGGATCCAGCTGCCCGCGCCTCTGTCTGCACTCGTGCCGTCGGTAGCATGCTGTCGGGACTTGTTTCCTCCATCTTGGCATCTTCACCCCCAGTCTCCGCGCGCATTCTACGTGCGGAACTTGCCCCTGACGCCCGGACCGCGTACACCCTTGCCGCGGATGGCCAGATCTCTGCCTGGCGACTGCCTGCACTTGTTCGCGTCCCCCTCGCGCTCCCTAATCGTCTGCGCTCAAACGACACCGTGCCTGTGCGTGCACTGGACATTACCGTGTTTCGTTCCACTGCCCTCGATCACTCATACCACCTCGCGGTCATTTGCACCAACGCCGTGATTTGCTTGATTGACCCGCGCACCATGACCGTCGCGGTGGAACTCCCGCTGCCCACTGCCATCCCTAGCGCCTGGCGCTTGGCCCATCCGGTTGGAGCGATATGGTCGCCACCCATTGTGTTACCGACGACTTCAGGTGGTGGCGTGATCGCCGGAGCGGAAAACGACCAGCGGCGAGCCAGTTTTGTCGCTTCATCCGCAAAAGGCGGCATCATGATCAACACTAGCACGCCCACTATGGTGTCGGGTGGTAGCGGCGGGAATGGAGGAGGTTCTCCCGCTGCTGGCTCCTCAGCGCCAGCCACCCCCGTGTCCACTCTTGGGTCCAGCACGAATAACCTGTTTCCGTCGCCGTCACAACTGCAAGACCATATCCGCCTGGGCGTCGTCGGGTACCGCGAGCAGACTCAAATGCTCGAGTTTCTGCACACGGCCGAACCCAAGCCGCAAAACCAGCTGCGGGCCAAAATTGCGGTGCACGCGTGGTCCGAGGCCCTCGAACTCGCCCACCAGTTTGCCATGGACCCGCAGCCAGTGCACGAGGCTCGACTCGATGCGGCTGTGGACCGCGGCACAGACCCCGTCTCGGGCGAGTTGGTTTCGGTTGCGTGGGCGACAGAAATTTCACCCATCATTGACGCCGTCACTGACGTGGCGCACCGCGTTCGTATTTGCCTGTCTGCTCCTTGGCAAGCAGCCTCCGACGTGCAAGCTGCGTTGTCGTACGCCCTGACGGCTCTGTCTCAGGCGACTGCTGTCCATTCCACGACGACACCCCTCTCTGCCTCCATGCTTTCGCTTGGTGGTGTCCCGGCCGTGGCTGCTGCGAGCGGCGCCTCACTTGGGTCGACGCGCGGCGCCAATGGCCTCGTCTCATACGAAAAGCAGCTGGCTGCGCTCTTGTCGCAGGTCCGCGCTGCCAGCACACGCCTCGGAACTTGGGCCCTGACTGGCCGACCATTTTCGCCACGGGCCTGGCGCGTCTTTTTAGAAATGCCACTGGTGGATGACATGTGCGAGCTCGCCACGCGCGGACAAGTGGATGCGCTGGTGGTGGTTTGGCGCCGGCACCTGAGCGAGGTGGTGACCTCGGCCACACTGCGGCGTGTCCTCGAGTCGCTTCCCATGACGATCCCGAGCCAGCAGCTCATCCCCTGGTTGCGCGACTACGTGATCCCGCTGGTGCGGCCAAGCACCAAAGCCAGGGTCGACCAGTGGCTTGAAAACCGCGCGCGGGTCATTGCCCTCAATGCCCATGCCGCTCCTGCTCAGACCGCGACGCTGCCCACGAGCAAAGCTACGACGAAATCAGCAACGACAAAGACATGTACCGCTTTTCTCGATGCTCTCGCCTTGTTGAACCTTGCACTGGCGCCAGTCAACACGGCAGCGGCCATGCGCAACGGAACCTCACTCTCGTGGATGTCGCACACGCTTGGCGCCAAACAAGCGGCAAAGGACGCGCCTACTTCGGCAACCATCCTCGAGCTCTGGACCCAGCTTTCGGACCTTGTGTTTTTGCACGACAAACTCGACATGACCATGACCTTGGCTCAGTACGCGCACACGCTGCACGAGGATATTGCCACTGCTCTGCTCGACCGCGTCGAGGCCGCCGAACTGCTGCCGACCGCCATCAAGACCAAGTTTGACATCTACGTCGCCCGCCACAAGCTCGATCGCGACGACCTTCTCGTCGACTACTGCGCTTCTATTGTCGGCTCGGCGCCTGTTCCTCTATCCGAAGCGGCGGTGGTGGACCCTTTCCGAGCCGATAATCAGCCGTCCTTTTCGCGATTTGCGGCAACTTGGGAAGCGCGTGTGCTCGCCCTGGTCCCCGAGATTGGCGACATAGCTCGCCGGTGCGACGTCATTCTTGACCTCACCTCGCGCGTGAGTGTCCCCTGGTCACACGCCATTGACACGGCCGTACACGATATGCTAGCGGCGACTATCCCAGAGCCGCATCGCCAGTCCGATCTGCAAAAGCAGTGGAAGTGGATGAATCTGTGCCGCATGCTGCTGAACTACAGCGTGCGTGGGTTTGACGGCGGCAACGTTGCCTACGCTCGCCAACTGATCAAGCACTTGGCCACATTCTCGAGCCGCCCAGAGGCATTTGATGATGCGCTTCGCGTTGCCGTTGAGTTCCCCGACCTTCAACCAAGCCTCGTGTTCAATGCGTTCTTGCGCCAGCTGGGGTCGACCCTGCCACACCCCGAGTGGCGTGCATTTGTCGCGAACCTCGCCAACCATGTCCTTGCTTGGCACATTGCCGAGGCTGCACACGACGTTGTTGGGTTTTTCGTGTATTTGATCACCAAGGCGGGCACTGGATTGCACGACCGTGCTGGTGGTGGCAGCATTCCGGTTCCCCCATCCAGCTTTGAGGCCGATGCGAGCGTGCACCTCGCCGTGCTCATGGACAACACGCTGGTCCTGCTCGAGTTTATTGCCAACTATGGCCGTGGCTTGACGGCTGCCGAACACCTCTTGCGCACCAAACTGCAATGTATCCGGCGCATTGAGAACGAGCTGGGACAGCCGTCCCTTGCCATCCCGACGCTCGGCGACTTGGAGACGCCGGATTCGCAACTGGCGTACTATTTATCGTCGGTAAAAGGGCTGCCAGCTCCTACGGTTTACCGCCTCGGCGAGATTCTGGACATTGATCCGGCTCAGCGCGTCCAAACCCTGGTTCAAAAGGCGCTTCAGCAGCAAGAGTTTGGAACCATGCTGGCAACCGTCACCGAATTTGCACAGGGTCGCCATGTGGACCCCGCGGGTGCTTCCCGCGCGCTCGTGTCCGTGATCAGAGATATTGCACAGGTGCTCGAAGACCCGCAGCTCGACCGAGTTCCAACTGCCCGAGTGATCCGCACCCTTGTGGTGCTTGCCCAGCGCGCGGTGGATCTGGCCAACGACCAAGGCCGAATCGAGGCCACCGAGTGTTACAAGTTGGTGGCGGCGCTCAAACTCGTGCACGACCAGACCGAAGATGGGAATTACCGAGTGGCCGTGGGCCGTCGTTCCCGTGCATCTCTCAGTCACGGCTCCGATCCCGCGGTGCTTGGCGTGGCTCAAGCGCCCAAGCCGCTCCACCACCTTCCATTCGTCTTCGACGTGGGCCGCGTGTTGACCACCAACGCCATGATCCCACTCTGCGCCCAGATGCTGCGCCACGGTCTCGAGTCGCTGCAAGCAGTGTTTCCACAGTCCACCTCGGCTGCGCTGCTGGCTGAGCGCGCACGTGGGAAACGTAAAGGCAAAGGGCGCGTGCCCGTCGATCCCATCACGTCGTTTACGCAAGTGGCGGCCCAGGTGGCGCACGAGTTACTGGTGGCGCAGCTCCCGTTGGCGTCACTATCAGTGTCCAGGCTCCTGGTCTCACGCCTCGCATCGTGCGCTCTGCTTCTGCCGCCGGCCGAGATTGAGGCGCCACTGGAGCACACGCCCGTGTCGATGCTCGTTCCCCTGGCGACCGTGCGCGGGTTTTTGGCCATGCGCGAGTCGTCCGTGGTGGATGAGCCGCTTCTGCTCGGGCTCTTGCTGATCATGGACCCCAGGCTTGCGGCAATGCGGGTCCAAGATACCCTGGTGCTCGTCCAGTCGCATCTGGGCAAGGTGCATGGGTACTGTTCGGTCGGGTTTGTTCTGGGGTCTCTCACGATCCAGCATGGCCTGACGGCGGCGTGTCGCGACACGGCTAAGCGTGTTGGCTGGTGGTGGCAAATGGAACTGCTGGGGATTCCGGTGCATGCCGACGACTGGGGCGAGCCGGGAGCACCCATTAACCCCAAAGTACTGGAACGGTACATTGCACCGATCCTGTACCACACGTCGCGGGACTTGGTGACGGGCCTCGAGTTTGCGCGCGACTTTTTGATTGACGAGGACGCGGTCATGCTCGAGTACGTCTCGCAGCAGCTTGGTCTGTCCCTAGACGCCTCTACTGTCGAGCTCTTGAGCGCAGGGCGGCAGGCCATCGCATCCAGTGGATCTAGTGGCGGTAGTAGTGGTGGACACGCAGCCAGTGTGACGACGGCGATGGGTGCGACCGACCTTGACCAGCGGTCCATGCCGGCTCTCGCTGATTATCAAGACGCAATTGTCGGTGTCCATTCCGAGGTGGCCCACAAGAACCGATTGATGGAGGTGTACCTCCGCGGCTGCAACGAGTCGGATCCGTACGACTATGACCGGCTTCAGTTCCTGCTCGGGTTGCTGTTGGATCTCGTGAACAGCAGTGACGCTTTCGTGGCGCCAACCGAGATGGCGGAGAATCTGCGTGTCTTCCACTTGGTGCTGCAGGCGCTGCGAGAGACGCGCAAACCACAGCGGGCAACCGCCGCCATTGAGGCCGAGGTGGCCGCCGCACAGCTCCGTGGCTGGAACGCCGACTGGGCGCGGACGCGCTTCAATTACCACGCGCTGATATCGGGGGACCTGGCCAGCCGATGGGCGTACCTTGAGCCATTTGTCATTGCCGAGACCGTGAGCCCGCTGGTTGCCCTTGCCAAGCCGTTGGGCCTGGACCCCGACAATTTTTACGCTTGCGCGGTGGCCGAGGAAATCCAGCGCCACAAGCGGCTCGGGGTCAAGATCCGGTTTGCCGCGCTTGAGAATCGATTGTCGCTGATCCGCAAGTGGGATGTGCAGTGGTCGGTGGCCATGTTCATTAGCGAGAACGCGACGGGCAACGACAAGACGAGCGCGCTCGAGTGGGCCGTGTCGTCCATGGAAAAGACCAAGGCGCGCGGCCGCATCGGCTCAGTCTCGCTTGCGCCTGGGTTTCAGCAACAGCTCGAAAGCGTCAAAGATCAGCTTGCACGCGCAGTCATTGAAGAGGTTCTCCTTCAGCATGCGCTCGGCGACGAGTATGTGGCACTCATCGGCGATCCGCCGCAGCTGGTGCGGAAACTATACCTCTCGTGCGACGAGCTCTTGGCGGATTCGCGTCCACATGGCCCGGTGCGTGTCAACGAGGTGGCCAATGCGATTTGCCAAACGTTTGGCCTTGATCACGAGATGGTGAAGCGTCAGTTGGTTGGGGTTCGTAACTTTTAGCTTTTTTTAGTTGGCGAGGTATCACTCAAGCAAATGACATGTCACCCTGTGCAGGAGCTGATTAGTGTGGTTGTTCCCTGTGATGACGACGAGTTGCCCTCTGCCACCTCCGATGTACGTAGTTCCTCAATCCTGCCCCTTTCCAAGCTGATTAATTCAATCAAATTTCAAATTTGTTACCAAATGGCAACAGGCCATTGATTGCTCCAATGACAAGGTGATTATGCATATTTTGAGCTGGCTCGAAGGCGGCGATCCCCAGCAGCCGTTATTGGCGCTCATTTCGGTTCGTTGACTCTCTTTCTCTTTTTCTCTTCATCCAGTAATGTTAACATAAGTTTTGAGCAGACTCCTGACGATGTGGACCCGATCATGCGTCTCAGGGCCGTTCGAATTTGCAACAAGATGGGCTTTGCGACGGATGGCGAGCAGTCGCGCGTCATGACCGCTTTTTTGCACTTCCGCGACCACAAGCACCTAGCCCTTCCATGCGTACTGGAAGAGTTTATGCACTTTAAAAAGGCACATGTGCAGGCGCTGTGGCTCAATCATCGCCATATCCCTAAGGTATTTTTCCTTTTATATATCGACTTGGAACTTGATCTTACCATTATCCCTATGCATTATTTAGTGCCCTCAATTGATTTGCAATCTCTGCTGTGGTGCGTTTATATTTCTTTTGAGTGATTGGCAAGCCTGACGCATACTTCAACAGACTTTAAGGTGGCTGACCCGGACCTGGTCGAAAAGGCCCTGTTTGCGATCTTGGATCGCCAGCACCACAAGTACCTTGCTCGCAACCTGCTGCGTATCACGACTGCGTATCCCAACATTGCCTCCTTGCCGCAGATCTGGCAGCGATGGCTCTTGGCAGTCGTCAATGACCCCTCGCGCCTTCCGACATCTCGCTCTATCGCCATGACCTTATCAACGACCGCACCGTCACTGGTGCCCGATCAAATCACATTTGCATCTGGAGACCCATCTGCGTGGGCCTGGACACTTGCCGACAACTTGATCGAGTGCCCGATCATCAACGACGTGCTCCTCTCTGGGCCAGTGGTCCAAGTGCCGCCATCGTCAACATACGCACCCTTTTTGCCCAAGCTTCTTGCCGCCATTGCCCAACATGGGCTCGAGCCGTGGCTGATTCTGTTGAGTGCCGTGGCCCTGACCGAGCCGCTCCTTGTCCAGCACTTGACGCAAGCGCAGGCGCCGGTGACGGAGGCGCTTCGGGTCGTCGAGAAATGGTCCGGTTTGGGCCGCAAGCAGGCTATCATGGCCGCGCTCTTTACGTATGCGTTCTCGACGCAGGCGGTCGGGCATTTGATTGGCAGTCAGTGGATGGTGCCGTGTTTGCGCCATTGTCTTGAGCGCGGGTACATTCGGACCATGGTAGAGCAAATGGCGCAGATTCAGAGGTACCTTCTGGTTTTTCGTCGTCCGATGGATATGGTTCTGACGAATAAAAAAAAATTATCTAGCTCGGACAAGGCGGCCAAGCTGGTCATGTTCTACTGCAAGGAGCGAAACCTCCAGCTTCCGCCCGATGCCGATCCCGTGTCGTACTTTTTGGAGATTCTGGAACCCCGCCAAGAGGACGCGGCGGACGAGCTCCAGACGTTTTAATCTTGAAGTGACATATGTGAAAATGTATTCCCTCCATATTTTTTTTGACTTGGTTTTGGATCCGAGAAACAAAAAAGTGCGCACGTCCATATCGGCGGGAGGTCAGAATAAACGAAAGCAACAACAACAAAAACAACACATCACCATCCTAGACTCTTTTTGCGCTTGTCGCCGTCAGGCTGGGCAACAGGGCTGCCCGAAATGACGCCCGAGAGCTTGCCAAACATGGCGCGCATCCCGCCCACCTTGTTGTTTCCGGCACCGTCAGCACCAGCCACAAGCGACGAGTTGGATTTCTTCATCTCCTTTCGGATGCGGGCCAAGCGGTATGGGCCGGGAGTGGCCGGAGTAGGGGCCATGGACGTTTTAGGCGGCGGCGCCGGCTTTCCTTGCGTGGTCAGCGCCGGGGCCGTGGCGCCCGGCGGCGCGTCCATCGAGTGCACGGCCCACTTGCGCTCGGTGGCCAAGTGCGCGGTGCAGTTGAATGCCACGACATGTCCCGTCCAGTCGTACCCTTCGTCAGTGCTGGCGCGCGGCGCGCGGCGCGTTAGACGCACGTGGTACAGGGCGCCGGGCCGCGGGAACTGCGTCATGCGCGGCGCGTACGGCATCGACACGATCGAATTGGCTCCACCGTTGTTGGCCTTTTTGTTGGCGGCATTGCGCCGACGCGTGGCACGCCGGCCGAGTCCCGCGGGCACCTTGGGCAGGTACGTGAACCCGAGATCGGCCACCACGTGCGCCACCAGTTTTTGGATGGGTCCGCCGTGCGTCACCAACACCACGGTGGTTTCGCGGGATGGCAGCCGCTTGAAGGTGGTCGATGCAGCCGCATGTGCCTTTGCGGCCACAGATGGCGCACCAGCAGCAATAGCAGACGACGGGGTCGCGGGAGTCGCGGGGCCGTACGCTTCCGTGAGCTTGTTGCCCTGCGCACCCGCCGGCCGCGCTTCCTTGGGCAGCGCAATCCGGTTGGGCGCCAGCAAATGCTTCTCGACCACGTCAATGTAGCACTGCACCACGCGCTCGCGAACGGCCGCCGCCGACTCGCCGCCGTGCGCCGCCAAGTACCCGTCATAGTTCATGTCGGCCTGCTTGATCCGGTGCTTGGCGCCTGACCATGGCTGGCCCGTCAGATCGCCCAGGTGCTGCTCGCGCAGCCGCATATCAGTGTGTACGGGTTTGCCGTGGAACCGGGCGATTTCGTCGGCGGTCTTTAGAGTGTTTGGTGAGTCGGGTATAGTCAATCCACAACATACAACAAAGGTGTACCTGCTTGCAGCGCGCCAGATCCGACGAGTAAACGTAATCGACTTTGGTGTGAGCCAGACGGTGAGCCACCATCATGGCCTGCTTCATTCCGCGCGCATTGAGCGGAGTGTCGATCTGGCCCTGGACCACACGCGGGCGGCGCACGTTCAGATCGGTCTCGGCGCTAGTTTAACGAGTTATGAGTGAGTTTTGAACGCAAATCAATGATAACGTAACGTACTGCCGAACAACAATGAGATTCAGAATCAAATCACGCATGGGCTCGCCCGCTTCGGCCATGCCAACCGGCATCCCGACCAGAGGCGTGTCGGGACGGGCCGACATTGGGATCGGCTCCGTGAGCAGATCCGCGCTCCCATGGACGCTCGCGACCGACGCAGTGTTGAGCTTTCCCAGGGCGGGAGGTTTCCCAGCAGTGGCTGCTGTTGTCATCGTTGTAGCAATTGCTGCTGCAGCCGCCGCCGATGATGACGATGGAGATGAGGTTGCGCTGGTCGGCGAGGCGGCGGTCGGCGGACCGCCCCCGAAAGTGCTCATGCGGCGGACCGAGTACATGATCGTTTAGATGAGTTGAAATGAAGGAACGGAGTTTGATTGTATTCCTGTACAACGAAGGAAAAAAAGGGGAGGATTGTTCAGTTCAATTTTCAATCAAAATATGGGAAACTTCGTCGATCAATGGGAAAAGCTGAAACCTTGTCTTCTGCGAAAAACTACAGCACTGCTGCAACCCAATCGGCCGAAGTTCGGCACGTCAACGAATTCGGCACGACTTGCAACGAACTCTTTGAACGAATTCGTTCCGAACCAATTTGACGCAACCAATTTCGCGCTGAGCCGATCGACCAACCATGTATTTAATACCATTCGCGCGTGTATGGGCCGCTGTGCGCTCGTGGACAGGCTGGAGATCGTGCATGCTGCTAGCAGCCGATCGGCGCCCAGTGTTGCTCAGCGTGGAGGAATAAAAGAGAGATCATCGATGTATGCATGCAATAGTGTGTAGTGGTAGTGCCGTCCCGCCATTCGGGTACGGGATCCGGCAGCGGTGCTGCAGTACCATTGCATTGATCCGCATAAACATCCATTCAGTGACTATACCCGATCGGCCCGAGCCGATTAATACGGACTCTATGTAGGCAGCGGACACTCGTAATCAGCAGCTCCTCGTGGAGCACCAAGGAAAAACGAGTATATTGACTTATAAATCGAAGTCTCCATGAGACCCGGGATTGGGTTGTGATTGAACCACTCCATTCATCGTCGACATGGCGGGCGGCGTCAGAAGCCCTCCAGTCATTGTCGACACCATGGGCGGTGTCATATGCCAGCCGGCCTTCACAGAAGCAGCAGTCAGCAGCGGTCGATCACGTTCGCGACCATCCTCTCCAGATCCGACTGCATTGGAGTTAGTGTTTGTACTTTGTTTGAAGGTTCAAATAAAATGCGTACCAGGCTGCGACTGTTGCTGTTGGTACGTGTTGTACGTGGCAGCGCTGCTGGCCGGTTGTTGGTGCGTGCCGGCGCCGTACGTGGCGACGTTGTTGTACGTTAATGACGAACGCCAGGCACGGGCAGCGCAAAACGCATATCGACCACGTTTTCATCTTCAAATCGATCGACGGCTGCAGGATATTGACCAACTGGACGATCAGTTTCGTGTTCTCGCGGGTCGCCGACTGCTTGATGTTGCAAAGCTGGTGCACGTAAGCCCACACTTCATGCAGAAAGGGAAGGTCGCGGAACCGGGTTCAGCTCCACGAAACCGGTGAGCGGGTGGAGTTATGGTTCCTCCTGTTGTACACAGTCATTTCAATATCAATGGTTGTGTTTCTTAGAAATCACTACCGCGTACCATTCACAGGGACAAACACTTCATCTCCTTCTTCTCCCTCACCAGGATCGACAATCTCTTCTTCGCGGTAGATCGGGCCAATGGGAACGTCACTTGTGGGCTGCTCGTCGTCATGACCAAGATCCAGTGAAGCCGTGTCGTCAAGATCGTTGTCGCTGCCATGCATAGAGATGTTATCGCCGCCGTCGGATTGGGCCTCGCCCTGGTAATATTCATCGCCGGCGTACTCGACACCCTGCATCTGCAAACGCAAAAGAAAAAAAGAGAAAAACCAGTCAGACAATATATCAAACAACTACATTTATCGCTGCAGACCTCGTCCATGTCTGGATCAAGCGGATCTGCGCCTGGCGTCGGCGCAGCGGAGAGACCATTTTATGCTGATGCGCTTGGCCAGCAGGAGTTTGCATCCGGTGCCCCTCCATCCCAGCAATAGCAG
>MU624956.1:0-15982 GCA_025349905.2 Blastocladiella britannica
AGGCCCCATCATTGCCAAGTGCAACGACCTCCTCGCCAAGCTTTTCGTGTTCCGCAAGCACCGCAAGCGGCAGTGGTCGGCAATGATCGGCGAGTTCAAGCAGGCCAATGGGCTGCTCGCCAGAGGCAAAGCCGCGACCGAGGCGGACATGGCGCGGTGTCGTTTGCTGCCGGACTGGTGGGCTCGCCGGATGGAGGAGGCGGTGGCGGTCGGTGAGGGATGCGGGTTGGCGCATGCGCTGAGGCATGTCCGCCAAATGCGTGAGGCGGCCAAGTTGGTGAACGTGCCGTCGGAGATGTTGCGCCGTCTTGGTGCGAAGGCGACAGCGGTCGAGGCCAAGATCAAGGCCAATGCCATCGCGGCTTTGGTGGCCCGACCGAGGCGGCCGTGGTGACGCCGTAGGGGTTTTTTTTTCCTGTCCTCTCTTTTTTTTTTGCTCTCGTTTTTTTCTTCTTTTGCTGTCCTCGTACTTTTTTTTTCTTTACACTTAAGCAGTTAAGTCTCCCCCCATTCTCGATTAAGCTTTTTCATTTAGCGTTCCTGCGTGCAGGGTCGAGATCACGCTTCGTTTCCTCTTCCAGTGGATTTTTTGGTTTGGTTGAAACAGACATGCTCGACCAAATCAATGCAATGCATCTCGTCCTCTTTCGCGGCGCTCCCTCGCAAGCACATCCCTGCAACGTGCAATAAATTTAAACAATTAAGCAAATGAGCCAGCCGACCACCAGCGCCCACCGCCCGTGGATGGCCGGCCCCGAGGTCTCGCTGCGATCCCACATGCGCGCACATGCACCCCCACCGCCATCGCAATCTGCGACTCCATCAGCACCGCCACTGCACCAGCAACGCGCACCGATATCAGCGACTCTCCACGCGCTACCGCACCACCCACTGCGACTGGCCGCGGCGCATCATCCTCGTCATCCTCTTCCCCATTTGCCCGACCACCCGCTCCCGCCTCCGCCGCCGTTTGCTGCCCCGGCGGCACTCCCCGCCGGTCCTTTGCACGAAATGCACGGGGACGATGACGCCGGATGGGAGGACCTGGATGACGGTGGTGGTGCTCACTCTGCCCTGGACGGCGGCGAGGGACGACTGGACACAAATGGCGACGATGAACTCCACTGGCAGCCTTCTTCAGCAGCTGTGGATGAAGAGGCGTCGTCTGGGAGCACGATCGACGACGAGGACGACGACCAGCTCGCCTCGCCGGCATCAATTGCCGACAATCTCTCGACCACCTCTTCCTCCTCGAGCACCCACCGCCGCCACCCCCCTGGCCTGACTCTTGAAAAGCTTGACCGCCGGTTCCGCGCATTCAAGGTGTGTGCTCCTTTTTTTATTATCGGTCCGCATCTTACACATGTAATTGATCCAGTTCACACGAGAGCGCAAGTACGCGCAGCTCGTCACGCACGTGCGGACAGTCCAGCTGCTCCTGTCGCAATCGTTTCTGGAAATCGAGGATCTCCGGGGCCAGGTCGCCGAGTTGCGCGCCGCCGCCCACTTACCAGCAACCGGATCGAGCCTGTCCTTCTCTCCGCCCGGCTCTCTCCAATCCGTGTCGTCAGGTGCGGGGCCTACGACTGGGGTCCAGTTCCAGCCCACCGATCTGAGCACCGCTTCAATTTCATCGTCGTCATCAAGTGCGGCGGTGGCAGGTGCCTATCCGACTCCCACCGCGTCCCAGGCCGATCGCTCTTCCTTGTCCCAGGCGGATCGCTCGTCCTTGTCCTCGACGTCGTCCTCTACCTCTTCCTCCACCTCAGTCTCGTCTTCTCGACACCCGCCCCACCTCCGTCACCAGCACCAACATCAACACCAACACCAAACCACCCAATCGCAACAGCCGTTGGAAGCGGGGACTTTTGCGACTGATGCACGCTCACGAGGGACCGCTCGCCCCCATTTATCCCGCAAATCATCTGCAGAGGCCCTCCGCACGCTCTTGCTGGACCAAGAGGCACTTCTCAACAGCTCCATCGATCGCCGCTCGACTCAAACAACTTCTCATGGGCATTCCGCGCCGCCGCCCACCACCATGGAGGCGCTGGCACATTTGCTGGATTCCTGCAGCCCGTACTTGTCGGCCATGGCGCCATCGCCTGTCCCGCAGTCTCCGCGTGTCGCCGCGCACGCACCCATGTCCCCGCCATCTGATTCTGTGTCAATGGCCAAATCGTCTTCGCAGCCGCCGTTTTTGTCGCCGCTCGCCGCATCCGCTGCGCTCGAGTCGCTCCAAACTAGCCCAGTCCGGGTCATGCCCGCACCGGGACCCCGAGTGGTAGCGCGATCGCCGCGAATGGTGCGCGTGGGCCTCCCCTCTAGCAGCAGCACCAGCAGTGGTGGTAGTCCACGCTTGCGCGCAAACGGCATGCTCCATCGCGGTGGGCGATCTCCGCGCAGTGGGTTTGGGCGGATCGGAGGCACTTCGCCCACCAACAACACCGCCGCCGCCACCATGGCAACAACTCTTCCGTCGCCCACAAATTCATTCCCTCCGCCCACCTCGCCGCCACAACAGCAGTCCCACGCGTCACGCCACGGTGCTGCCGCATTAGCCGCCGCCGGCATGCCGTATTCGCCCATGCTCGGCCCGACTGCTACCATGATGGCGATTCTGGGGTCGCCACCGCGCCAGCGCCACCGCAAGTCGCGCGGGTCGCCACGCATTGCCTCCGCCCATGACGGGGCACCACCAGACGGGTTTGATCCGTCTGCACCCGCCGCCTCCAATCACTTTCCTTCTCAGGCAGGTAGTGCTGCCGCCCCGGATGCATATGCCCCTGCGTCGCCGCCCACCTCTTCCTCGTCAGCGAGCAATCGAACCAGCACTTCGAGCGTGTACAGCGGCGGGTCAGGCGGCGGCGGTGCTGCTGCTGCTACTTCCGCCGCTCCCGGCTCCTCCTCCTTCTCTTCCGGACCGAGCAAGCGCCGCAGCAGCGATGGTCCCTTGCCATCGTACCACTCGCAACTCGCCTGGCCCTCACTTTCGGTGGACAAATGAACCTTGCCCTTGTACATCTCCCTTCCTCCTCTTCACCACGTTGAAAAACAAACCATTGATAATGCATACACTATACACCCATTTTATTACATGTGTTCTATTTTATTCGTCTTGCCCGCCGAGCGATCCTCCATTTTCTGCAACGTGGTCCAACACGCCGGCGTCCTTGACGGCGGCCCAGATCTCGGGTGTCACCTTCGATACCCACGTCGTGGTGGCAGAGACCATGCGGTCCACGTATTCAGGGTGGCGCATGCCGACGAGCGTGGCGCCAGGAACGTCCGAGCGGGCCGCATTCACCAGCGCAAACGACATTTCAGGTAACTCAACACCACTCCTGTCGTTTTGTGGCGGCAAGGCGTGCGGCGCATACAAGGCCAGAATGTCGCGGGTTTCTCGGTGACGCATGGTCGCCGCCGCATGAGCCAGAGCTGTTGTCGAAAGCGCGACCGATTCCAGGACCTGATCGACGGATGTTGTGAGCATTTGAAGAAATATTAAAAAAGGAAAGCATACAAACCTCAGTGTACTCGGCGATCCACGCTTTCACGTCCTCTTTCGCCTCATCGCCAGCCGCCGCCAGCAACTCGGCCGCGTCCTCCTTGACGGGCGGCAGAACATGGCTGTCAAAGTAAAACCTGGCCCCGACCTCGTTGGCCAACAGCTTGTCCAGCGTGTCAGGCAATACCCCGCTCCAGATAAACTTGTTGGCAAGACCAGAGTCGTCCACTCGATCCGCCAACGTCTCTTCCAGGTCCGACAGTCGCTCGAGCGCGGTCGATAGAGTGGCCAGCAACGCTTGGCTGTCCAAATCGCCGTCGGGAAGCAGCGGGTAGGCGTTGCTGGTGGCGGTGGATTCGGTGTAGGTTGGCGCAATGGTGGACGAGAGCCGCTGGACGCCGCGCGGAGAAATGGCCGTGACGAGCCGGTGGGTAAACAGGGCCAAGTTCAAGTCCTGTATACCGTTTTAAAGACTATGAGCACGATCAATACCAACCATAGCAATGAGGAGAGGTACCTTGACGCGTTGTAAAAACTGCGGCTCCAGAAACTGAGTCTCGCACAGGTTGGCAGGGACCTGCACGCCGTGCCAGCCGTGCCACTGCGCCGATCCGAGCACGGACGCAATCAGATCGGCTGGAAGCGCCCATTTCGCGTCGGTGGAGGTGATACCAAACCCACGCACGCGACCAGCCTCGATTTCACCCGCGACGCATTCGATTGCGCGCCGGAGTGCCGATTCCAGTTGCGCCGAGGACATCTGTACCAATCGGTTCAATAATACAACATTCTCGCGCGGTAACCAAAGAAGAAGAAGAAACGTACCGATGCCAAGAGCCGCTCAGGGCAGTTGATCATGAACAAGTCAACGTAGCCGGTCTGCATGAGCTCGAGACTTTGGGCCAGTTGCACGCGCAGAGCAGCGGGGGCGATCGAGTGGCTCACGGGCGACGCGCCAATGCGAGAAATCACGCCAGACGACACGCCCTTGCGCGCCAGCAGCGACGCAATGTATGGAGTGATGAATCCGGCCTTGGTGATCACGTACAGGTCCTTGCGCGATGCAGTGCCCTCGGCAAATAGCGTGCCAATCGCGCGCTCACTGGCGCCTGTTATCTCACGTACTGTCAGTGCCTGTCATCGATTGGTACGGTATACATTAGGTACCATCGCCGAAATGCGCCGACGTGTCAATGACATTGACGCCGCGTTGGACAGCCAGGCGAAGCGCGGCGAGTTGAGACGCGTTCTCGGGGCTGACCCTGTACGCGCCGAACCCGAGACGCGAAATGGCTTTGCCTGTTCGTATGGTATAATAAGTACGCTATGAATATGAGTAGCAGAAAGAAAAGAGAGCGCACCCGTCTTGGGAATGACATTGCTCAGCGCGTCTGTGCTATATGCCGCGATGCGCTGGCCGAGGAGCCGGCGACACGGTCTTGCTGTTGTTGCCCGCATCATTTTCTCTCGTTTTTTATTTATTTTATCGCTTCAAGAGAAACGACCAAAAATGGCCAGCAATCCTGCCACCAAGGACTTTATGGGCAAGCCCGCCCCACCCGGCTACATTGCCGGTCTCGGCCGAGGGTACCTCCTTATTCTTTACATATATTTTGACTCGAGTAATTGACTCGATAAATCATAAACAGAGCAACGGGATTCACGACGCGATCAGATATTGGTCCAGCGCGCGAGGCGACCCTGGCAGCACTGCAAAAGGGCAAAGAGGCCGAGGGCGGTGGTGGCGAGGGCGATGGCGCCGACGAGCAACGGTTCGCCGACGATCCCGACAACGAAACCGGTCTATTCAACTCGCTGCCGTACGAGGCCGACGACGAAGAAGCCGATGCCATTTACGCGGCCGTCGACGAGGCCATGGCGTCGCGCCGCGCAAAACAGCGCGCCATTCGCGAGGCCGAGCTGAAAAAAAAGTTGGTGGTGGAGCGGCCCAAACTCAGCGACCAGTTTGCCGACGCAAAGCGCGAGCTGGGCAAAGTGTCGGCGGCCGAATGGGACGCGATCCCCGAGGCCGCGAACCTGTCGCGCCGGAAAACCAAAAAGGACCTTGGCCGCGAACGATTTGTGCCGGTACCGGACTCGATTCTCGCAGGGGCACGCGCGATGGTGGAGACTTCGAGCACCGTGGTGGAGGGTACTGCCACCGCTGCGTCCTCGGGGATGCGCACGGATTTCGTGCTAATGGGCGAGGCACGCGATCGCGTGCTCGGCGTCAAGCTGGATCAGGTCTCGGATTCCGTCTCTGGTAAGACGGTGGTGGACCCCAAGGGTTATTTGACCGACATGGGCTCTCTTGGTGTGAAGAGCGAGTCGGAAATCGGGTACTTTCGTCTCGTTTTTATATTGGCTGTCATTGTGGATCGATAACTGACTCTAATACACCGTCAACAGCGATATCAAAAAGGCTCGCTTGCTCCTCAAGTCAGTGACGACCACCAACCGCGGACATGCGCCAGGATGGATCGCAGCTGCTCGCCTGGAAGAGATTGCGGGAAAGCTGGCGCAAGCCCGAGCACTCATCGCCCAGGGATGCGAAGAATGCAGCAAGAGCGAGGATGTGTGGCTCGAAGCTGCGCGTCTCAACGCACGTCTCCTTATTCATTTTCTTGCTCAATTGCAAACTAACCAAAATATTTGCAATTCACAGTCGGTCGAAAACGCCAAGGTTATCCTCGCGAAAGCGGTACGACACCTCCCGACGTCGGTAAAGATCTGGCTCCATGCGTCCAAGCTCGAACAGGATCCATTGGCAAGCAAGCGCGTTGTACGGCGGGCGCTCGAGTTTATCCCACACTCGGTCACGCTGTGGAAGACAGCCATCTCTCTCGAGGACAATCCGGCTGATGCCGTCATCCTCCTCAAGCGTGCGGTCGAGTGCGTCCCGTTGTCGGTGGAAATGTGGCTGACGCTCGCCAAGCTCGAGTCGTACGACAATGCACGAAAGGTCATCAACAAGGCGCGCAAGACGATTCCCGCATCGCACGAGATCTGGATTGCCGCGGCCATGCTGGAAGAGGCCAACGGCAACGAAAAGAACGTGTCCATGATCATTGAAAAGGCGATTCAGAGTCTCGGGCAGCAGGGGCACGAGTTGTCGCGCGAGCGCTGGCTGGAAGAGGCGGTTGAATGTGAGAAGAACGAGGCACTGGCAACGTGTCGGGCGATCGTGTATGGTTCCCTTTTTTTTCATTTGTTTTGAATTTACTGACAAGCATGCCCTTCAATACCAGTGTCCAGACGATTGGGCTCGGTCTGGAACCACAAGACTACAAGATCGTATGGCTCCAAGATGCAGAGACGGTATCTCCTTTTTATCTTTCGTTGGCTTTGATTGGATTCTCAAAAAAAAAAATTGATATATGCTCAGTGTGCATCGCGCGGAAACTACGAAACCGCTCGCTCCATCTACCAACACGCGGTCTGGCTGCTGCCGAAAAAGCGGTCCGTATGGCAAGCAGCCGCGTTCCACGAGCTCGATCACGGCACCACTGAGTCCCTGCTAGCGCTGCTCGACCGCGCCGTGGTCCAGGTCCCGCACGCCGAGACGCTGTGGCTGATGGCCGCCAAAAAGCGCTGGGAGTCCAACAATCTGGAAGGTGCGCGCGACACGCTGGCGTCCGCGTTCCGGGCCAACCCGACGTCGTCCGAGATTTGGCTCGCGGCCGTCAAGCTGGAGCAGGAGACGGGCGAGTACACGCGCGCACAGGTGTTCTTGGCACGAGCGCGCGTCCAGGCGGGCGGCGAGCCGCGCGTGTGGATGAAGTCGGCGGTCCTGGAGCGGATCATGGGGAACCTCGACGCGGCGGTGGACCTGGTTCGGCAGGCGGCGGAAAAGTTCCCGACATTTTGGAAGCTGTGGCTCGTGTGGGCACAGATTGAAGAGCAGCGCGGTGACATTGCGACTGCACGCGACGTGTACATGATGGCGGTACTTTCCTTTATGTTTTATATCATGATACAGTTCGACTGACAAATGGCGATAACAATAGATGAAGCACGCGCCAAAGTCTATCGCGGTCTGGATCGAGGCATCCCGGTTAGAGGAGCGGGCCGGAATCGCATTCAAGTCCCGCTCGATCTTGGAACGCGCGCGCCTCATCAACCCCAAGACGCCCGACTTGTGGCACGAGACGATCGCGCTGGAGCACCGCACCGGCAACAAAACGGTCGCTGCCGCGCAGCTGGCGCGCGCTCTGCAAGAGTGTCCAACTTCGGGACGCGTTCACTCGCAAGCGATCCTGTTGGCGTCGCGGCCCGAGCGCAAGGCGCGGTGCACCGATGCCATCAAGGCGTGCGGCGAGTCGGACCCACACGTGGTGCTGGCGGTAGCCCGCACTTTTTGGGCCGACCGCAAGCTCGACAAGGCACGGGCGTGGCTCGAGCGCGCGACTCGGGCCGACCCGGACTGGGGAGATGCGTGGGGATACTGGCTGCGGTTCGAGGTGGAAAACGGGGACGCCGATACCCAGGCGGGAGTCGTCCAGGGGTGCCTTGCGGCCGCGCCCAAGCACGGCGACCTGTGGCCCACTGTGGCCAAGGATGTGGTGCGAGGGAAGCGCACGGTTGAGGAGGTTCTTGCGGTGGTGGCCAAGGATTTGGTTTCGACATGAATGCTTCCTGTTTCCCCTGCTGGCAACGTGCGTTGTGACCTCACGAAATTCAGGCAAATTTTATTTTTGTAATATTTTCAATTCGAAGAATAATTAAATTGACACATTCAAATTTCTAGCCCGGAATAAATAAAATGGCCAAACCAAAGGCAAAGTTCACTCTCAACGCAGGCGCGGCCGCACGTGCGGGGTCATCGCAACAAAAGACGCGCCAGACTGGTAAGCCCGTGGGCAAGGCATCTCAGCCGCAGAAACAGCAGCAGCGCGGTGGCCGACCGAGCAAGCGCGGAGGCCGCGACAATGATGCCGAAGATGTTGAGGACGATGCAGCAGCGGAGGATTCCGATCAAGGAAAGGGCAAACCCAAGGCATCGCACCGCGGCCTCGACTTGGACGATGCCATGGACATTGACATTGACGAGGATTCGTTTGACGACGCTTCGAGCAGTGGTGGCGACAATGACGACAACGATGACGAGGAGGATCTGCCCAGGTTAGGCAAGAAGCAAGGTCCGTCCTTCGTATGTTTTATGTAGGAAAGACAAGGACAACGGAGCTCACACTCTTGTATATACGCACAGCCAAGCGCCCAACCCGCCCCCTGAGCGATGCCATTGCCGATATCTTGTCGACCAAGGTGTCGGCCGCAAAGCGCGCCGCCTCGGCTGCACCGATTCTGTCCCGCACTGCGATTGAGCGCCGCTTAGAGGAGCAAAAGCTGGAGGCAAAGGCACGAAAGGTGATTTCGGCCGAAAACAAGCTGGACTACTCCAAGGAGCACATTTCGCCTGGCACCGCCGATCTCGAGTACGAAAAGCGGTTGCGCAAGGTGTCGACGCGTGGTGGTATGTTTTTTTTTTTTTTTTGTACTTTTTCATTTTTGGCGCCATGTGCTGACCCACTCGAAAAACATCAGTGGTCAAGCTCTTCAATGCCGTCCGCCAGTCGCAACAAAAGATGCGTGCTGCCCGCGCCGAGGCAAAGACCGTTGTCGAGACGCAGGCCGTCAAGGCCAAGGTGGTTTCGACGGCCAAGTCGGCATTCTTGGATATCTTGCGACGTGGCCGGACCGCACAGGAGGTACCTGCTCTTTCTATTTTATGGGTGGAATCTTGAGCTCACTGTTATTTGGGTTCAACAGAAGCCAACGTCGATCTTGTTTGCCAAGGACGAGAAGAAGGAGGAGGACGAGGATGGGGGCAAGACCGTGTCCAAGGACGACGTACACGCTGGCAAGGGAACATGGAACGTCCTGGAGGACGGGTTCATGATGGATGCCAAGCTCAAGGACTGGGAGGAGGAGAGTGAAGACGAGATGGAGTGCGAATAAACGGCCTGGACACTCAAGTTCGTTGTCCCTTTTCTCTTTCGATCATCGCATCCTTGTTTATTCATATTATTTTCTCCTCCGCACCCTGCCGCGCTCCTCTGCCCCATCCTCCACCCTCGCTTGTCGAAACCTGCCAACCTTGCTCAATACCGGAGCCGCGAACAAAAAACAGCAAGCATTCCGGACACGTAATTAACCGACTAAACCCAACGACCCTCGACGAAGCAACCAACAAAAACACTCGGTGCTCGCTGATTTGAGAGTCATACTCGATCATCTCTCGCTCGCTGATACCACAACAACAACAAAAAAAGTAAAAATGAATCCAGCAACTGCGACAACAGTCGAACTCGTTCATGACTCGATTGCCATCGCCGGCAGCCCTCGACTCGGCCCAAGCAATGGAGGAGCGGCGTCATTGCCTCATTTCCAAGTCGCGCCGACATACGCTCCAACACAGTATCCCGGCCACGCTGGCGGCGGCGTGTACGATGCCACCGTCACGGGCGGCCAAGTGTCGCTGGACGCGGTGATCATGCTCCGGCTCCTGCTCACGTCCAAGGCCGCCGGCGTGTGCATTGGCGTCAAGGGTGCCACCATGGACACACTGCGCCGCCAGACTGGCGCCCGCGCCGGCGTCTCGAGGCTCGTGGAGGGAGTCAACGACCGCGTCATGTCCATCACTGGCTCCATTGGCCAGGCGTCTCTGGTATACCCTTTTTTTTTTCATTTTATTGCCTGCAATTTGGTTGCCGTCGCTGACGAATCACTCTTTATTCCATCAACCACCCACAGGCCATCGCGATCGTGGCGCAAACCCTTGCTGACCACCCCATCACGGCTTCGACAACTTCTTCTGAGCAGCAACACGCGCCGACTCCTGCACCACCTTCATCGGCGGATGGTTCGGGTGCAGCTTCAGCAGCAACTCCAACCGAAGCAGCAACACCAACGGTCGCCACCACGTCGCTGCGCCTGCTCATCCCCTCGCTCGTCATGGGCACCCTGATTGGGCGTGGCGGCTCGGCCATCAAACTGCTGCAGGACATGTACCGGGTACGCGTGGTCACCGCCAAAATGCCGCTGCCCATGTCGACGGAGCGGCTCCTCGAGATTTCGGGCGAGCCGCGAGCGATTGGTGCGGCGACCAGCGATCTTGCGCGCGTGCTGGCCGCGGACTGGACGCGCATTCTCGAAAAGACCACCCTCTACGATCCGCGGGTCCGCACCGCGCCGCGCATCTGGCACGACACGTCGCTAGAGCATTCGGCCTCCTTGGTCCCTTCGTCGATGCACGACGAGCCTCCGGTATCATTTGGTACTGCTGCTGCTGCTGCTAGCCCGTCGCTTCCCACTTCAAGGGAGGGCCCCCTGCCCGTGTTCCAACGCAGTGGCGGCAGCGGGCCAGTGTCGGGCCATTTGTATCCGCGTTCCCCCGTCCCATACGGAAGCGAGCTTCCCCAGTCGCCAACATCCCCAACGTCCCACCCAATGCAGCAACAGCAGCAGCAACAGCAAAAGCAACATCAGCTTCAACAAGAGTTGATGTACGCGACCGCTTATGCTCCCCGCGGCAGCCCCTCCGCCGCTGGCAGCTCTCCACACCGGCTCCCGACTCCAGCAGTGTCACCGCAAATGACGCAACTCGGCAGTGGTACTGGCGGCATGGTGGCACATGGTGCGCAGCCCGTAGCGCTTATTTCCCAGTCGGTCCTCATTCCCGATTCGCTGATTGGTTCTCTGATTGGTCGCGGCGGGCAGCGGCTTGCCGAGATCCGCACCCTCTCGGGCGCACGCATTGTGATTGAGCGGGCACCAAATACCATCGGCGAGCGCTCGTTTACGGTCATGGGATCGCGCGACCAGGTCGAGCTGGCTCTTCACATTGTGTACGAGCAACTCGCCGAGCGTGGTCGTCTGGCTGCCCTGGGGCATGCTGCTGCTACTGCTCAGCAACCACCGGCCAGCGGTAACAACAGTAGCAACCACCAAAAGGGAGCCGCCGAGCGCCATGGGGCGCCGATTCCAACTACTGCCGAGGAGGCTGCACCGGAAGTGACGAGCCAGGCCAGTTCTCGGGAAGAGTAGTGTGTTTTTTTTGTCTGTTTTCCCTTCTTCGTTCCCGCGTGCTCACCTTTTTTTTTTTCTCCTCCCTCCCCTTCCTCCATTGCATCCTACCACAAAAAAAAATGAACAAATGAAAGCAAGTCTCCCTTTACATGTATTGAAAATCAAAGCCATTGCGTGAGCCAGTCAAGATAGTCGTTGGTCAGAGTGGCAACAATGTCGGGCTCATTGTGCAGCTCGTGGAAAATCCCCGAGTAAATCTTGCAAGTGACGTTCTTGTGGCCCGAGGCTGCGACGCGTTCGGCAAACGCCCGCGTGCCATGGGCCAGCGTCACTTTATCGGCCTCGCCATGCACCAGCAGGATTGGAATCTGCTTGGGCATGGCCGCCGCGAACGACTGGTCCGTTTCAAAAGCGACGCCATGATCGAGAAGCCCCGCGGCAGCAGCGAGCGAGATGTACGAGTGGATCAGCGGATCGGTCTGGTACTTGCGCACCTCGGCCGGGTCATGCGAGGTCAGCCGCGCGTCCACTGCGTTGGAAATGACGAGCGACGGCGTCACCCACAGTGCCATGCGCAGCAGCGCTACCACGGGGGCCGCGGGACGCGCGGACGGGTCCACGCTGATGGCCGGGGCCGACGAGATCAGGCCCGCGAGCGGGAACGGGAACTTGAGCGTGCGCACCGCGTCTAGCGAGATCAGGCCGCCCATGCTGTGGCCCATCTAATGTATTTTGGATCATGTGTGTGAGATTGAGTTATTTGCCCTCGTGTGTGCAAGCCAACTTTGTGATGCCACTTCAATTCATGCAGGCGGTCCATCTCGGTCCCGGACCAAGAAGAGAACGAGCAGCCAAAATAGAAATAATTACAATGAGCAACGCACCAAAAAGTGCTTGAGCCCGTCCTCGTGGTGCGCGGTGGCCATTTCAAGAACATCGGCCAGCGTCATCGGCCAGCCGCCCGTGTCGCCCTGCTTGCCGTTGCGCACGGCGGTGCGACCAAACCCGCGCTGGTCCCATGCCGACGTCTTGAACCCGGCGGCGGCGAACGCCGAAAAGAGGTGATCATAGCGGTCAATGTGCTCGCCGAGCCCGTGAATGAAAGTGATGATGGCGCGGGTCGGGATCCCCGCTGGCGGGGCCCAGGTGTGTGTGTACACAATGTGGCCGTCCTTGAGCGCGTGCCATCCGCCAGAGATTTGGGATTCGGGAGTTGAGGCTGTCATTTTTATATTTAGCTGAGTGGCATTGCTGGAAGAGAACCCATTTCCCATCTCATTCACTCATAAAAATGGCCGAACCATTCTTTGTATTTAGCACCGAAAGCTTCCTATTGGGCCTCAACTTGACGATGCACGCGTGGAGCCTGCGGATCGCCGTCGTGCACGTCATTTACACGAAATCGCTCCCGATGGTCTTTGTCATACTCCTCGGTCTTGCTCGCGTGCTGCAGCTCATGCTTTTGCTCATTGACAATTTGGAAAGCTCGGAACCGGGGTTTGTGATCACGGCTCAGTTTCTGGGATGGGCATGCCAGTCGTCGTTCCTTGCGCTCTTGGGCTTCTGGTTCATAATTCATTCACTCCTTTCTTTTTTAATAGGCGCTGACTAGCTGTTCGGAAAAAAAAAAAAAAAAACAGTTTTCTTCATGCTCAAGGCAATTCCAACTTTCGCCGAAAGGCCATCAACTGGGTGGCACTTTCCCTAGTTACCCTATCCATTGCCCTGAGCACGATCTCGACGGGAATCAGCATCATTCCGTCCGTCGAGTGGACAAGCTTTGTGGTTGCCCTGAATCGGATTGTGCACGGAATTGCCAACATGTTCCTTGCAGGGTACACTCCTCTATTTTTGTTTGGTCGAGTGCTTCCCATCTCACGTTTTCAAAATGTAAAGGTTACTGGCATTCATTGTCACAAAAGACAACCGGACGGTGGCAGAAGAACTCGTGTCCAAAAACGTCATTGAAAAGCGTGCCTCCGTGGCTTTTTTGGTTTTCGAGGCACTGTGGTACCTGGTTCTTGTTGCCGTGTCATGGGATCTCGAGTCGTGGGATCCTCAGCACTCATTGTACGTTTTTTATCTACGCTTATGATATGGTTGAGCCACCTGTTAGCATCTAACAATTGATATATTTGGCAGAATCCAGCTTGCCGAGACAATCCAATTGTGGTGCTTTTGCGGGTTCGTCCATTCTATTCACTATTTGATTTCAACGTCGGATCACTTTAATTCACCAAATTCCTCTTTTCTAGCTTCCTCCGGCAGTTGCACACTTTAGAATTACACTATTCCAGTGTTCCGATCATTCGGCGACCAGTGTTGAAGAGTTTAGATTCAGGATCAACGAGCCTCTTCTAAGCAAATATACGTCTTACAAAAATGACATCAAATGTATCCCACGATCCCCCGCGTTCTGTTTACATTCGTTAATTTCCAATGCATGAAAAAGTTTCTAAACCTCACCATGATCACAGACAGTGGGAATTAGCGGCGAATCGCTGATATTTGGTATCAATGTGGTTTTGTATGGGACAATGTTTACTGATGCGGCGATCGCAGCAACCGATGGACCGCTTAATGTGCAGCACAAGCTTGCAGTTGGAGTTGCATCGTTCCGGCTCGCTGAGCTGATTTTTGATATTCTGGCCGGATCCATAGCAAGCATGCCTTGCCATATTGTCAACATGATCCTTATGGCGGTTATCGATGCCGCGTTGGTTTGGCTCCACTATTACCGGTCCCTGCTTTTATATTTTTATTCAATATTTTGTTCTCAAGTTCAATGTTTTTGAGAGTGCAGGATCCGAACATCGGCGTTTTTTGCTCCGTCAAGGTGGATGTCCTTTGGACTCGGCGGAGCGGTGGTGTTCTCCATGCTGGCCTCGCTGTGCTTTTGCGCCGCCTTTATTTTGCAAATCACCATGACTGGGATTGTCCAATCGCATGGGGCATTCCCTGAAGCGTCCGGTACTACTTGCAACTTGAGGACATATTTTTCTATTGTCACTGACAGTACCATAACAGTGGGACCACTGGTATCGGCAGTCAATCACTGCATTCTGACAGGAGCCAACATGTACATGCTCTTTTGGGGACCAACGACGGCCAATGGGTACCACCACCCCGATGCTGGACAGCTGGCTAAATCGCATTGGACATTTGGATTCGTGTGCGTTGTGCAGGCCGTCGTTGCGGGCGTCACCATCATTCCCACTGTGGATCCGCAGTGGGGATTGTGCGTTTTACTATTTTCCCCAGGCTCAGGAGGGGCACTCACGTTATATAATTGTCACCAGGCTTCATTTGAGCCAGGCGCTGATGTTCTACACGTACCTACGGTTCGCTGACTGATTTTTGTTGTTAGAAATCTGTTGGCACTGACTCATTCCCATCACCACACGACGATAGAATGCGAGGCGAGCTTGCGCATCTGACCACGAACTCGGTTGATTGGCGGGGCAAGTCACTGCCTCCTCTGCGGTCAGGATCGGCACCGCTGATGTTGGCAGTTCCACAAGCCCATTAACTGCTCCATCTCCCTTGTTCTTGGCATAAATCCGTTCGTCCTTACCGAAACCATAAGATCCTGAGAAAAAGACCAGTGGGCAGTATAAAATGTACAACGATTTATTGCCTCGCACGATCAGCAATCCAAGAAATCGGCCGCCATCAAAAGTTCCAACCAGGTCTCTGGATCGCCCATTGGAAAGTCGGGGATTTCTTTTGCATTTTACAGTAAATTACATGTGTCAAGCCAGAAGAAAAGAAAAAGAAAAGAGCGGACCAGCCGATGCATTCGTGTATTTTACTTTAAAGTGCAGGTACTGGCAGACCCGTTCGAGGATAATTGCCCTGTCAAACATATAATCATGGTCAATCGCCACCTTGACTCACCGGAAAAAAATATATAAAGAAATGCACTTGATGTCCTTGAACTCGATGACATTGTGGGCTGACTCGGAGAATCGGGCGGGCGAGGATAGCATGCCCTTGATGGTACCCGAGGCCATGGCGCAGCGGCGGTCGAGAAAGAATTCAAAACCGTCCGCCGAGACGAGCTTGACGTGGTCGGTGAGATCGAGAGGTGCAGTGTCTGCCATATATAATCTTTTTTTCAAACCTTTGAGAGAAACATTCGGATTGCCAACATCGTCTGGGATCACCTTTTACGGATCATATGCCTGACGTTGAACTTGGTTTTCCAAGACCCGGCGGGCCTTGGCGGTGATGTTCGCCACAGCGAGGGCATCCCGGTTCCACCATTGGCTTTTGCAGTGAGCACTGGGACAGCGCAGCAAATGGTGGACTGGAGTCCGGGATACCCTCGGTGCGACGGCGGCAACGGGGTGGTTGGCGTCTTGGGCAGGCGGCGGGTGGGTCGTGACGCGCATGATCGGGTGCATCACGCGTCCCATACACACCGGGCACAGGAGTGACGTCCGA